>WBNQ01017355.1:4661-30164 GCA_013401375.1 Spizella passerina
ATCTTAACCTGCAGGCCAGGCATTCCTTTCTGTCCTCTCTTCTCCTTCCTCCAGCTTTTAAAAGTTATTTTTCATGTAAATCTGCTCTATGCCTTGAAAACCACGCTGTAGTCCTGTAGTCTTTTACCCAGTGTGTTTTAGCACACTGCAGCTGTCCTTTTACTTCTAGTGCTTATAACACAGAGTTTGTTTCACTGATTTCTGATTAAATGAAGGGATTATAGTTTGGACCATAATGTCCATATTTACATCAAAACTATGGCCTAAAATACTTAATTGCTCCTCTCCTTTAGTATTAATCTATCTCTAGTTTGAGGTGACTAATTATGCCCTTAAGGGAGTGGGAGTTTTGTGCTGTGTTTCATACATATCCCAACTTCACTGCAGAAACCCATCAGCACACAAAGAAATAAGCCAGATTTTCAGAAATTCTTCTCAGCAGATAATATTAGAAGACCAAGGCCCAAAGATGGTTCCCAAACTATGCAACTTTTGATGCAGTACTGACCCTGATTCTGATGACACATGGTTTATTAAGTAATTACATTGTTCTTCTAACCTAAGCCAAGTGTTACTTCCTCATTTACTCAGAAACATTCACATTAATGAAAATAATATATCTCAAAATGGATGCATAACATCCTTTGGATTTTCTTTACTGAAGGTCATTCCCATAGATAAAAGAGAGACTCCAGGAGATATTGTCATTTAGTTTACTTTATGTCTATGTCATAAAATAAACTCAAGGATGCAGCTTGTAGTGCAAAATAATGGATTATAAATTGCCAGACAAGCATGTGAAATTACCTAGTAAATCTCAGTAAATGTGTCAAAACATTTCAAAAACTGGATGTAATGTTGCAGTCCTGGTTTTGATTTTTTCTATGAAAATAAGTAGCATCATTCAATGAAAGCCTCCAAGAATTAAAAAAAATAATTTAAATAAATATTAAGATTGTCTTGTCTCTCAAATTTTAGCAGCAGTCATGCATTATTATGCAGACTGAAATCTCTCCCCATGACTCTGGTTGATGCAAATGTATGTCACTGTCAAGTTATTTACTTCTATTGTTTAGAAATGGTGTTAGAAAGAAATGTCTTTCTAGTGGAAAGAAATCAAATAAATAAAGACAGCATGAGGTAAAAATGCTGACAAGGGCAACTGGTATTGCTAACCCTTAAACTTATAATCATACAATAAACAGATTACTTTGGCCATGCAGATACAGACAATCATACAGAGCACCCGGCACAAGATCCTGGCTAAATCCTTGCTACTGGAGTTCCCAGTGAAACTGTGTTTAAGATCCATCCTGCAGGGACACTCCTACCCAGAGGCACCTGTTACTGACTGCAAACCTCCTATCTGAGTTCCAGAAAGGAGGAAAGGCTGCCACCTTCCCCAGGAAGGAAGTGATAGCCCTTGCAGGCAGTCACCACAAGCAGAGTCTGTCCCAATCTCCTCTTAAATAGTTGTTACACACATTTAGGTGACAACTCTTGAACTTCCTATTTCATTCTAATTAATAAGTAGAGAAAAACCTTTAAGTGCACTGAGCAGTAAACAAGCAGAGGGAAGATGGAAAAAATTCAATTTGTGTATGCTGCCAATTCTGTCAAGTGGAAGAAACTGCCGAAAGCAATTCATATAATGATGGCCTTTAAAAATGCTTTTTCTTCTTTTTTCCAAAGGCTTCTGCCTCTTCTAAGTGGTACAAGATAAATGGTACTTCTGTTCAATTTATGAATTCAGCATGGTCCCTGAGTTTCCACCCTTAGAGTAGTTCCACATATATTTCCTGTGCCTCCTCATAAAATCTAAATTTGGCAATTTGTTGTTCTTTGTCAGGAGTCTGTCTGTAATCAGCATTTAATGCCCAACACAGTTCTGCCCAAACACTTAGGCTAATGTTGGACTAAATGTTCTTAGACGTTCTTTCCAACCAAAAAAATTGTATGATTATTTGGTTAATTCTGTCCAGAGATTCTTTTGCAGCTCTGAAGTGGCACCTTCAGCCATTTTTCCTTGCTTGTTTAACTTCAAGTCTTCATATCAAACTTGATACAGTGTTTGTGCACGCAGCCAGCTCCGTGTTCAGGGGCAATAAATTATTCAGAATAGCTTCTGAAACATAACATTTTTCTAGATTGTCATTTCTTCAAACTATACTGAGCAGGACACAGCTGAATGCCACATTTAACCAAGAGCTACTATTCAACTTTCCATCCATAAACTTATCCTATCCTTACATAGCCTGAAAACAATACGTGTTACTTTCAGGATTAACATTTCAGGGAAGTAAATACTTGAAGGTATTTGAGAGATATTAGGCAATAAGAAAGTATTATGAAATCATACCCTTGACAGTGTGAATTGTCATGGATCTTCCCTCACCCCGGGGACTGTATACAAACCCTGCTAATATTCTTGGCTGCTGCAAAGAGACAAGCATAGTCCTACCAACATGGAAGCAAACTTAAAATCCTTTCTGGGGCAATTTCAAATATTTTCTTTGGGCAGCCCATATTAGCAACTGGAATAGCCAAAAAGCTTTCTGTGGCTGTTGACATTACTTAGGGCACCTAAGAGAGTTGTCACAGCTTCCTCTATTGTTTCTCGCTCCCTTGAGAGACAATGGGATGAGTCAGGAAAGCCAAGTGCTGGGAAGGAACTGCTTAGAGTAACCATTAGGACTGCTAGGTGCTCCAGCAGCCCCTCTGCAGCCTCCCTGTCTGCATTTATATTTACACCATGCCTCTTTCAACGCATTTAGGAAGATCTAAACCAAACCTGCTTGTTTGTTTAAAGCACCATAACGATGGGCTAATATTTGCATTGAATGTTATCGTGTTCAGCTGGGTCAAACAAAGGGTGAGATGCCACTCCCCAGGAGAGACAAGATGACCGAAACAGATAATTTAGGTAATTAAGGTAGCATTCACAATGAATATCTTTGTCAGGATTTGGCCTTCAGACTGCAAGTTCAAAGACTTTTGGAGGAGGCTGCACAGGCATGGGAGTGGCCAGTCCAATGTCAGAGACAGCCTCTGTGCGCAGCTCTGTATTGTGTTAGCAGGGGAGCTGTGCCATCACCTTTCACCATCAGTGAATCTTCAAGGAAAAATGTAGTGTCATAAAGGAGGTTTGTGAAAGCTCCATTGTTTTTGACATTTAAAGCTAAGGCAACTGAACTCTGAAAATTACTTCAGAAAACAGTCATTCACTGAAAAAAACAAAAAAGGATGATCAGTTTCTCTTTCCCTGATTATTCACTTACTGTTATTGATTTCCTTGTTCCATCCTTGTACTACAGTAAGGTAAATTTTATCCTCATTACTCATTGCCAAATGAAAAGTTTGACAATTATTGTATCGGCTTAAATCACAAGATTTACACTGGAATAATTTGCTGAAATGCAATATGGAAGTTTCCATAGCATCTGTCCCTCATCTTGCCTGCTTGATTCAGCCCAGGATGCAGTTGGCTTTCTGGGCTGTGAGCACACACTGCGGTTCATGTCCTGCTTTTCCTCTACAAGAAACTCTGAGTTCTTCTCTTCTCAATGAGCTCCTCTCCCAGTCTGTGCACAGGTCTGGGATTGCCCTGATGCATGTGCAGCCCCTTGCACTTGGACTTGTTGGACCTCATGAAGTTCTTGTGGGCCCACTTCTCAGGTTTGTCCAGGTCCCTCTGGACGGCATCCTGTCCTTCTGTTGTGTCAACTGCGCTGCTCAGCTTTGTGTCATCTGAAAACTCACTGAGGGTGCACTCGATCCCACTGTCAATGTCAATGAAGATATTGAAAACACAGGTCCCAAGACAGAGCCCTGAGAGACCGCACTTGTCAGTGGCCTCCACCTGGACAGAGCCATTGACCACAATTCTCTGGCTGTGTCCATCCAGCCAATTCCTTATCAACCAAATATTCCACTCTTCAAATCTCCCTGACTCCAGTTTGGAGATAAAGATGTCATGGGGGATGGTGTCAAAGGCCATAAAGAAATCCAGATAGATGACATTGGTCGATCTTCTCCTGTCAATTGCTGCAGTCCCAAGAAGAAGAAATAAATCCCATATAGTTTATTCATAAGCCAGAGGCCTTAAAGTCAGTTATCATTCCTTAAAATATATGTATCCTTCTTTGTGACTTGTAAATATTTTAATCAAGTAATCATACCCTATGAGAAAGGAATCAGAAAGTTCTAAGTCTTTGACAATGAATCTGAACTGGCAGTGTGCCCAGGTGGCCAAGAAGGCCAATGGCATCCTGGCCTGTATCAGCAGTAGCGTGGCCAGCAGGACCAGGGCAGGGATTGTGCCCTTGTACTCGGCACTGGTGAGGTCACACCTAAAATTCTGTGTTCGGTTCTGGGGCCATCATTACAAGAAGAACATTGAGAGGCTGGGGCATGTCCAGAGGAGGACAATGGAGCTGTGGAAGGGTCTGGAGCACATGTCTGATGAGGAGCAGCTGATGTAGTTGAGAGTGTTTAGCCTGGAGAAAAGGAGGCTTAGGAGAGACTTCATCACTTTCTACAACCGCCTGGAAGGATGATGCAGTGAGGTGGGGTCAGTGTCTTCTGACATGTCTCAAGTGAAAGGACAAGAGGAAATGGCCCTAAATTGTGCCAGGAGAGGATCAGATTAGACATTATAAAAATAATTCACCCAAAGAGTGGTTAAGCATTGGAATAACATGCCCAGGGAGGTAGCAGAGTCATCATCTCTGGGAGTGTTCGAGAGACATCTGGATGTGGCACTTGGGGATATGGTTTAGGGGTGATTATGGTGGTGCTGGGTTGCTGGTTGGCCTAGATGATCTTGAAGGCATCTTCCAACCTCAATAACTCTGTGATCCTGTGAATTTTCATTATTCAGATTACATTGAGTTTATTCAATTTAAATTATCAAAACAGAGCAGCAGTCAAGCCTACATCTGTGATCAGGTACTTTACAGCTGCCAAAGTAAGCTTCTTACCCTCGTACTTGGGTTGCTTACACACTGCTCAGTGCCTTGCTTAGCCACTCTGAAGCACTTTTCTGAGAGGTACTATTCCTTTTTCATTAATGAGGCAGTAGAACTTAGGTGGAATTCAAGCTATCTGAAAATTGCCCTGCAATAGTACCTTCTTCTCTAATTCCGTTGTACAGGAGCATAGAGAGGAACATATTAGAGTAAAGTACAAATTCCTACTCTCATTCCTCCCATACTTTGGAAGTTTGTACTTCATTTTACCCTATGAAACTGAGACTCCAAAGCTAGAGGAGGAGAATGGTTGCAAACTTGTGATGACTTCTTCATGAGGAATAATACAGTTGTTATTATCTCCTTTCAGTCATCTTCGGCAGACACTGGAAATCTACCCAGGTAGGAGAGCTGAGCACTGAAATAATACCCAGAGAGAACAGGCTATGAAATCAAGGGGAGAAAAATGGGAAATTACTTGTCTAAGAAAGGAATGATGCACTAAGCTTTATACATTCTAATTTCCTTTGTGTGTCTGTAAGATTTGTACTTTCTGTATTTCAGTGGCATTTTCTTGAAAGCTGATAGATAAGGACATGGTGACTCAAAATTTGCAAGGTTTTTAGTGTTTATGCTTCTTTCCTGCCTGCTCGGAAAAGGAGTTGGAGAACTCCTGATTGCTTTAGCAGTGATGCATTATTGTCAGTCAATAAATAATCACAATCAGCTCTTTACTATTAAGAGTCAGATAAATGCTGGCTTAGGGCTTTAATAATTAAAGTTAATGAAAGGATTTTATATTAGCTTCACAAATTTGAAGGACTAATGGTGAATATAGCATTTTGCATTGAGTACTTTTTTCTGTCACCTCAGTATTCCTAATAGCATAACTATTTCCTATTACAATGTGGCATTTGTTGTGTCCTGCTTGTTGTGGACTTTAGCTACATGACTGTTTCTACTGAGAAATTATAGGAACTTTGGAAAATAAGAGCAAGGTTATAAGAAGAATAGTAATTTAAGGATATGCCTAAAAATAATACTGAAAAGAATTGGTATATTGAAATTATGTAGAAGAACATGTAGATGCTATCAAAATTACTGCCCTTCATCTCTCCAACATACTTGAATGCTGCTTGCCAGTTTTAATAAGCATGCATCACTCAATGTTGATTAACATAGAATTAAGTAATAGAAGTGTATATGGCCCTAGAAAAGATACACTACTTGCCATTAGCAGATACACTTATTTTAAATCACAAGATCATCTTTGGCAGGCATCAGTGGCTATAGGGTTGAGGTTGGAGAAAGGATGCACTCTGGTTTTTTTAGAAGGCATTTCACAGACTATTCTGAGCAGTCCCTTTCAGCTTGGGCTCTGCCAAAACCCTCCTGGGGAAAAGTTGTAATATAAGGGGACAAAACCTGTTCTTTATCAAAAGCAGAGCCGATAAACAAATCTCCATGTGATGGAGTGACTAATGCTCAAAAAAATCAGAAGGCTGCATTGCAGTTGATTCTTCTGCAGTTTGCAGAATACCATCACTCTAAAAATATGTAGGATATAATTACTGACATAGGAGAGTCTGAGGAAATTGGATAAACTAATGAAGAAAATTGGATAATTAGTCAAAAGGACAACCCATCTTGACTTTCAAATTTCTTTAGAAAATTTACAAAGTGCATTTCAACTTGGTGTTGAATTAGGTTGTAAATATATTTTATATATGTAATATATATATTACAGAAGGTGAGATTACTGAGTTATCTTGCACAGTGTAAAACCCTTGGGCTGTTTAAGTTAATATAGAACTTCACAGCTGTCCTTCCAAGAGGATACTTAACTGCCAACAATTTTTGTTTCACAGCCTCATGAAAGCCCATGCACACACATTAAAAAACCCCAAAACCTGCATTTTGGGAACCCCTTCTTTAGTGTGTTCAAGAGCATTAGTGCACTGTTTATTGTTTATATTTATGGTTGTTATTTTTATTTATCTGTAAAGCTTCAGAAGACTAGACAGTAAACACAACAGATGTTTTATACTAAAGGGGGAGAGTATTCACTACTTGTGAGTTATGGGTTTTTTTCAAATACTGACTACTTTATGTTGTGTATTTGATTATTTTAGAATCGTAAGGCCACCTCAGGAAAAAGCAATATTACTACTGGTCTTGCCAGAAAACATAAAAAAAGATTATGTGCTTATGGTTGCACTGGGACCATAAAATAAAAGAGGTCTATCAAGATTCTTCTTGAAAAGTATCTCAAAATATCTGGAACCTGTGCAATGTGACCCCATTCAAATATTTCATGTATCTCTACAGAAGGAGAGAAAAAGTGAGCAGAAAATATGCCTTGTCTAAGTCAAGGCTGTGATGAACAACATTCCTCTGTCAGAGCATGGGAAGAAGCACCTGTGAGAATTACAGACTGAGTCTTAGGTGCAGGGAACCAGAAGAAACGTGTAGAAATCTGTTAATCTGCTTATCATTAAAATTAAGATATTTCTTCAAGGAACAGATGGAGACACTGGATAAACTGTGGGACAGGCAGTAAGCAGAACTTGTGAGATCAGAAACTTGCACAGAAGATGAGGAGACCAGGGAAGGGCTGCATTTTAAAGCTGGTTTGGCTGACAAATAAGGATTTGGTATGCTTTTCAAGTCTGCCAATAGAACTGCAGTACAGCAGAGGAGAAAAAAATAACAAACGAAAAAAACAGAAAGAAACAGAACTTTACTGAATCAACAACCTCATAAAGTATATTTTGTAATATTTAAAAGTTCTTGAAAGGGATTAAGAAAAATAAGTTACAGATTTCTTCATACACAAAAGTCCCATTGGAAGATTGTAGCACTTCCTATAAGGCATTTAGGTGCTTTTGAAACTTCATCCTAGGTAATATGTGTCCAGTTAATGAAAATCAGGCTCTAGTGATACAGCTAGGATCCCTCTTGTCCTTGGCATTTCAATAAAGTAATGTTAGCTTGATATTGTAACAGACATATTTCTTTGGTAGGGCCTTGGGACCCCAACTGATATGATCTGACTTGCTAAGGGATCTACGACCATTTTGGTACTGCCACATCGCAGGCTACCACACAACCAGAAATCTGTGTGAACACTGAGATCCATGACTGAACCCAATTTAGAGATACATTAAAAAAATTTAAATGTCATGTACTTCATTGAGAGTTGACAGATCTGAGATTTCATTCTATGGCATTCTTCTGTGGTTACTTTCTACAGGAAAGTGTCCTAAGCCTCAAGCCTTTCCTTAACAATCTCTCCAAGTATGGAGTATTACAAATTGCAATAAAAATGGAAACAGATTGTTCTTTCTATCCAAGCTTTTGTACAAACTGATGCTCTTGTGAAACTCTTGCCCAGTTTTGAATTATCTCAGAGCTAAGACTTTTGCAGTGCAGAGAAGGAAAATCTCCTCTGAATTAGCTTGGAGTTCTCCTGAAATAAATCAGACAGGGCATTGAAGTCTATATCTGCATTTGAAATATATTTTATTCCAGAAATTAACTTCAGTAAAATCTCACCAGGTTTTTACATTGTATTACTGGGCTCTCTTTGTATGCTTTCTATGGATTCTGAAGTTCTTGGGCATTTAGACTATCAATCCAATTTTTCAAAGATCAGGTCTAGAGTAGGTAATGTTTTAGCATCACAGATTTAACAGCTCATTTCTAATGTATGTGCAGAGACACTTTGTTTGGCTTTAATCCAATCTTTGTGATGAAGCAATTAGTGATATGGTAGATAAATTACTGTAAGGTTTGCAGTTACTATTTATTGTTTCTATTCAAGCAGTATAAGGGTGACATTTCAGTATTTACATAATGAGGACTTTTCACCATGGTAAAAGCCTTGGCAGTTAGTCTGGGGTCTGATTTACTTAAACTAAAATGTAAAAAAAAGCTGATAAACCTGCCAAGAAACAACAGAACAGAACACTTCAACTTGTATGTATTTTATTTTTTACGATGTGCACCACATATCAAGATCAAGAGAAAAGTACACAAAGCAATAACTAGCAGCAAGAATATGCAGACTGCCTTTTATTAACACGCCAAGATAGGTGCCTAAACTGAGACGAATTGGAGTGCCGAGAATTTGTGCGACTAAGGATCTAGACTCTGAGAGTTCACCTCAAGCTGTACTTTAATCTGCTGTGTTGCAGATTTGTCCAGGGTATTACAAATAACTAGTGATATATGGAAAAATTTCATGTTTGTGAGATGAAAGATGATTAAACTAAAAAAGATTACCCCTGGAAGACAGAAACATTCCAAAGACCCTGAGGCTTTTATTTAAATAAAAATTGCAATACTATGATGCATTTCTAATGCAAGGGGGCTATCAAGATACCCCTCTGTTTTGTGTTTGGTGTAGAACAGATAAAGTGCTATCTTGAATTGTCCAAGCCTTGTCTTAGGTGACACAGAATGCCACTGATGCTAAAAAAAAAATAAATTGAAAGAGAGAAATGAGATTAAGAAGCCTTAGTGGGAAACCCCCAGTATTCCAAGCAAGCAGAGACAAACTCAGGTCTTTCTGAAATAAAGGCAAAAACAAATTATAGAAGTTCAGAAAATGCTTTTGAAACCAAACTTCTCAGACATGACAAAGCTTGCATTTTGCATGTGAATGACAGACAGCAAACTCTAAAATTGCCACTTTTTCAAGTGAAAGAATTTACCATGAATACAAACAAAAAATAATAGCAAACTTTAAAATAGTTAGAATTGCTATAAATTGGAATGTATACATTCAGAGTTTTATCTCTGATCATCTTCTCCTGTGTGCAATGTTTCCTTCCAGTTTTGTAAAAAGTTCCTAAGAAGATGAGTTTAAGTTGCATTAAACAGAATGAAGATATCTAAGTTAAAATAATAATAAAAAAAGACTAGGCCTTCTTGATGGGTGCTTTTTCTTATTTGGAAATTGTGTTCAAATGGTTGCAAATGCTAAGGAGTGCTCACACAAGCACCTTGGAACACACAGCATTTAATTCTAATGTAAATTAAAAGGAATCTGTAAGAGTAGCAACTGTGGTCGAAAACTGTACAAACTTGAGAAGGAACATTCAGTTTATGCATCCAATTTAAAATTGGCAGTATATATCAAAAACCCCAGCGTCCTAGGTATAGCATGAAAAATAAAAGCATTCCATTTGGCAAAGGAAGTAATTATTTTTAAATTTGGGGTTACTTTAGTTCAGAAAAAAAATCTCCAAAGATTCAAAATTCTCTATGACAGTGAAAGATTCCTTACCCTGGCTGTAATATGTCAGGAGCCTCCAGCAGCATGCTAGGTGGGCTACTAAGGAGCTTTGCAGGTACAGGTATTTTACCCAGAGGAAAGCTGTCAAAATTAAGCTGTCTTTGAAAAGTAATTCAAGTCTATGCATTGACAAATATCAATTAAAGAAAAGAAAATCACTTGTCATGTAACATATGAAATTGCTATCACTTTGGCATTTTAAATTTTAAATTCAAATATATGTTGGGTGGGCTGCAACCAGGCTGGTTTCTACATTGTCTAAGCAGGGTTTTCCCACCAGGGCTAAACTGTACATGGATCAGTTTATGCACATTTTCCCATTCAAGAGTTGTCTAGACCAATTCCCTTTGGAATTGTTTTGGGGTTTTGGGTTTTGGTTTGTTGTTTGGGTTTTTGATATTTTTTATGGGTGGCAGTATCATACTGGGACTATAGAGAGGTGAGCAGGATTAGAGAGCAATTGGAACAACTTGTAAATTTTTGAAGTTCCTCAAGTATTTCATTAAGACAGTGTGCTAAAATACAAACTATGATCCTTCCAGCTTTTATCCTGGCATGTTTGGATATACCCCAAGTGCACATAAAACTTTCCTCTCAAGGATATCTAGAGATCTTTCTAAACCTACAAATATTGCAATTCTACATTATACTGCATTTTGCTAGCAAGATTTTGCTTATTATTGCTACTGTTAAATATCCTGCACTTCAAAATACACTCGCTTGAAGTATGTAACTGGAGAAACTAGCTGAAATCCTTGAATCAGCCTAGGAATTGTTTGGTTTCAGTTATTTGCAGAGTTATACCAATACGTCTCTTTATGTGGATTTTTGTGGTTGATGGGGCTTTTCTAAAATATGCCATATCACAGGGAACTGAAATATTTGTGAACAGAATTATCACTGCTGGTAATCATCCCATAGCAAGGGGATTTTTTTACTCTTTCTTGTAATTCTCCTAGTAATTCCAAATAGCAATATTTTCCTGCTCTTTTTAATAACTATTACTTTTATAAATAAAGCTTACCAAATACCTTAACAAGGATAAACAGAATTTTTGAATGCTTTCAGTTAAGGTACTTAACAAAGAGCCAGGCAAATACAAATAAAACTGAAGTGCTCCAAAATACAAGTTATGCTAGAACTGGAAGTCAGTAACAGGATAACTCTTGGTAAGTGAAACCCCGGGACAGGCTCATGCTTTCAGCTTCACCTGCCTCAGAACTTCTTCAGTGCATTTGTATTTTGAAGATTTTGCAGAACTTTTGTATATTTTCAAAGCAGTTGCTACAGATCATGGTTGTCCCTCAACCCTTCTCATTCCAGGAGATGATGTTTGAAGCAAGGGACAGGGAACATGTCTGAACCTTAAAGTTCTGGTAACAGTAGTTTTTGCTGTCGTGACCATCATACTCTTAGAGCAAGACAGATTTTTTTGATCTCCAAGCCTCATTTTCCTTCCTATGTATTATACAAAAACTCTTACATGGTATAAGCAATATGTTTACAAGGTCTGGGAACACATAAACTATTCTTTTCCTTCAGGAACGATGCCTGAGGCTGCTTTATCAAAGCATCTTTTCTTCAAAAATTGAGATCAAACTGATTTGTTTAACAGAAAGCGGTTTAGGTTTTTTAAGTGAGCTATCCTCTTCCCAAGTTAAAAAGGACATGCTAAAATATATAGTCACTATTTTGTTTCTGTTTGTCACTAAAAAAGTCTTCATAAAGTAAGATGTCCAGGCGTAGCAAAATATTATGCAGTCAGTATTATACATATATGCACTCACCATATGCAGTCAGTATTATGTGGTAATAATAATACAACATTTACTTCACAACATTTACTTTTTTATTTTTTAATTCTAGCAAGACAGGGCTTCAGCTGTTTACAGATATCATTAATAAGTACAAATGCCATGAACAGTTAAAGTTCTGGAAGTTGTTTTGATCACTCATATGGTATTTATGTATTTCTTCTGAAAGAAGAAATGTAGTTCAAATTCTGAACACTTTAGGTACATAACTAGCATTAATAATTAACAATATAAAACGACACACTACATTAATAAGGGATGACTGTTCTTGTGCATAATGCGATTATCTTAATTCAGCTTTTAAATTCTGCCCAACTCCTTCAGCTTCTTTGTTTCTATATTTTTCATGGCTATTCTTGTCATTTAGAGGAAAAAAAAGCATAAACCACAGCAGATTATTATAGTAACACACCTGATGCTGTAGCTTTTAGCATAGGCAGGGAGCAGAAATAGATACTTCAGTTTACCAAACAAAAGATGGCAAAAAATCCCCAAGCAGAGACACAGAGAGGTGATTTGCAAGACATGTCCCAGGTGCAGCCAATGGCTTGTTCAGGATGTTTTGTGTAAGACCCTTTGCTTCTTCAGGTTAAAAGCTTTTGCCAGTTTTACCAGACAGGGAGGAATGAAACCTGATCTCTGCAGTTTCGGTGTTTAATTCTATGACACTCAGATACTTAAATATCTATGGTTCCTGATCATCCAAGAGCTGCTGGAGTAGGCTGCAGCTCTTATAATTTTCTTCCAGAAAAACTGGGAATGTAGGAGGAAGACCAGAAGGAGTGAAAGTGGGGATGGAGCACAGCACATCTTGCCTTAACACAGAGTTAAGACATCAGCAGAACATTATCTGGATCTGGGTGTTAGGGAATGTATCCAGTTTCCACGCTATAGAGAAAGCAGGCTGTCAAATGAAGCACATAAATTTCTTACACAGTTGAGGAAAAGACACTGATGTCTTTGAAGAGCTCCAGAGGGAGATCCCATCTGATTAAGTGCAGGCATTTAAGAAACTTAAGACAATGAAAAGAAAAATGTGCCTCCTTACTCATCGTTCTCACTTCCAAAAATTTATACAAGGAGATAAAAAGAAAGAAATAAAAGATAAAAAGAAAAAATTTATACAAGGAGATTTGTTGCTCTGATCAATGTCCTTATGTCACTTTGACAAGCTTCTTATAATTGCATGCTACAGCCCATGGCCTGTTCAAAACAAGGGGAGACAAAACATTAAAACTGAGCAATGTACATGTACTATAAATTATACCTGGAGCTAGTTTTATCTACTCACCAAGCATAATGGTATTTCTGATTTCAAACTTACTCCCACCTCCCTTTAACTTTGGCCAACTCAAAATTTTAAAAAATATATAATGTATTGTTTGTGTTACACTGTAGTTTTAGTTACAGAGGTACTTTGTTTCCTCCCTTATTCCCAATGATGGGTTTTTTTCCAGAAAAATCTTTTGAAAATGCACTCATCTGCTACAATTTTGCCACAAAAAATAGTTTTCTTTTATGTTTTATGTGACTGGTTTTTAATCCACTATTCCTCCCCTGCCTAACATCCAGAAAGGGACTAACTAAATCCCTGTGTTGATCCTTGGCCACAAGAGACAGGCACCTAATGAAGTTCTCTGCACTCCCCGAGGGCCCTGCAAGGAGCAACCTGGCAAGGCTGACACCTAAACAGAAGCTGTTGAGAAACCCCTTTGCTGCTTATGAAAAAATAAAAGAGCATGTGAGATGAATGATACAAATCCTATAAAATCAGCAAATAAGCTCTGAACAACCCTTGTAATGCATTTTTCTTCAGTTTGTTATCAGGGACTAATTGCTCTTCATGAGGGAAAAGTCATTTACAAAATCAAGCATCTCAGGATAGGAAGTGAAAATTTATTGTCCTACTGTTTCTACAGAATTCACCTAATCACCCCATGACGATTATCTCAGAAAAGTAATTAATTGTTCCAAAATGTTTTTCAGATTTAAGATTACCACCCTGACATTCTGCAGAATTAATGCCTCCTGCCTCACTCCTTGCAGGACCTCCTGTTGCCCAAACTATTCCACACCTCTCACTGCTTTCCATCATACTCCAGTCCTTTCCTGTTCTTGTATTATTTCCAGTTTCTACTTCGCACTATTTTCCCAACACTGCCAATGTCTTCTCTACTTCCTTTCCCCCAGAATGTCCCCAGCACCCCCCTCCATGACTCTGGCAAGTGACAATCAATATGTGCTTTACCTTGTGGTAACTTCCCACCCTGGCAAATTGGCACACATAAATAAGTTAATCAGCAGCTATTAAAAAATTATACTGTCTGTTATCTCATCCTTAGTTTTATAGTGGGCCATCACTTTTGTCTCTTGTACAGTAAAAATTTTAATTCAACTTGGTTGTCCCTGATATTTCTTCCCATCTTCCAAACTGGCTTGAAGGTATCTGAAATGTTCAAAAGTTGTGGGAGAAATGTCACAGCAGCTGAGCAACTCAAAGCCAGTATGATTTTGTTCTCTTAAAATACCAAGGGGGGAAAAAAAGTGCAATACTCTTATGGTAGCAACTGTAGCCTTGGACATAAAAGCAGGAACTTCTCACCAGTGTATGCAATTGCAAAAATATTTTTGAAAATATCTCTGCTGAGGGACATTCCACCAGATTACCCCTCTGGGCAATTTGTTCCAGTGCTTGGCGACCCACACAGAAAAGAAGTCCCTCATATTCCGGTGGAAGTTCCCGTGGATCAGTTTCTGCCCCTTCCCTCTTGTACTATTGCTGGGCATCATGGAGCACAGCCTGGTCCATCCTCTGACCCTCCCTTGAGAAACTCATGGACATTGATGAAGTCCCCTTCCGTTATCTCTTCTCATGGCCAGTTCCCTCAGCCTTTTCTTGCAAGAGATGTTCCTCCACTCCCTTGAAACACTCTGCAATTTTCCCTTGAATAGAGATGCTCCAGTTCCCTGCAACCCTCCGCTGGATCTGCTCCGGCAGCTCTGTGTCTCTCTTGCACGAAGGAGCCCAGAAATGAAAGATCTGCTTCCGATTACTTTTTAGCCTTGTGTACCTCTGCTTAGCTGTGCAGCCAGGGCACCCGCAGCAGCCTCCGCACGCCCAGCCAAGGCGTGGGGCAGATCTTTCCAGATGAAGGGCTCTGACATACGCAGGACTTGAGGCAGGGCGCTATAGAAAAGTCACTTCTTGGAGGGGCAAACCCACACCCGGCTGGGACACTCTCCACACCATTGGGGAAGCTCTCGGGGCAAGGCGGAGGCAGGGCCAGCTCGGCGGCCCCTCCGGCCCGGGCACCCTGGCGGCCCCTCGTCCCCTAAAGGCAACAGGGACGAGCCGAGCGCTCCCACGCCCAAGCGGGCGGCGGCTCCGGGGCTCAGCCTCGCCCCCTGCAGGTGCCGCTTCCCTCTGCCAGCGGCTTTTCTCCTCACAGAGCCCCTGCGGGCGAGGCCTCCCGGTGCGGGGCGGGCGAGCGAGGCACAGCGCGTCCCGGATCGCGGCCCCGGCCGCCCCCGCCGGCCCTGCCCGGCGCGGCGCGCTCCCCTCCCTGCCCGCTAGGGCGCGCTCTCGGCCCGCGCGTCACCGCCCGCCAGGTGGCGCTGCCGCCCCGCGAGCCGCTGGCGGCCGCTGCCCCCGCCCTCGCGCCCCGGCCCCGCCTCTTCGGGTGACGTCAAAGCGGCGCGAGCGGAAAGGGAAAGAGAGGCGCTGCGCGCGCACCTCGGGGCGCTGGCCCGGCCGCGAGCCCCGCCCTTCCCATCCCATCCCCCCCGCGTAGAGCCCCCGGAGAGGGCGGGGCCCGGCCCGGCCCGGCCGGGGGCCGTTGGGCGCGCGCTGGCGCCGCTATTGTTGGCGGGGAGCGCGGGAAGGGCGGGAAAGCTGCGGCCGCCCCTCAGCGCCCCCTCAGTGCCTCCGCCCCCTGCCCCTCCTGCCCTTCCTGCTCTCCGCCCGACGGGCCCCGCTGCGCCGCAGGGCCGCCCGCGCCGCCCGCGCCGCCCGCCTCCGGNTGGGCATCATGGAGCACAGCCTGGTCCATCCTCTGACCCTCCCTTGAGAAACTCATGGACATTGATGAAGTCCCCTTCCGTTATCTCTTCTCAAGGCTGAACATGGCCAGTTCCCTTAGCCTTTTCTTGCAAGAGATGTTCCTCCACTCCCTTGAAACACTCTGCAATTTTCCCTTGAATAGAGATGCTCCAGTTCCCTGCAACCCTCCGCTGGATCTGCTCCGGCAGCTCTGTGTCTCTCTTGCACGAAGGAGCCCAGAAATGAAAGATCTGCTTCCGATTACTTTTTAGCCTTGTGTACCTCTGCTTAGCTGTGCAGCCAGGGCACCCGCAGCAGCCTCCGCACGCCCAGCCAAGGCGTGGGGCAGATCTTTCCAGATGAAGGGCTCTGACATACGCAGGACTTGAGGCAGGGCGCTATAGAAAAGTCACTTCTTGGAGGGGCAAACCCACACCCGGCTGGGACACTCTCCACACCATTGGGGAAGCTCTCGGGGCAAGGCGGAGGCAGGGCCAGCTCGGCGGCCCCTCCGGCCCGGGCACCCTGGCGGCCCCTCGTCCCCTAAAGGCAACAGGGACGAGCCGAGCGCTCCCACGCCCAAGCGGGCGGCGGCTCCGGGGCTCAGCCTCGCCCCCTGCAGGTGCCGCTTCCCTCTGCCAGCGGCTTTTCTCCTCACAGAGCCCCTGCGGGCGAGGCCTCCCGGTGCGGGGCGGGCGAGCGAGGCACAGCGCGTCCCGGATCGCGGCCCCGGCCGCCCCCGCCGGCCCTGCCCGGCGCGGCGCGCTCCCCTCCCTGCCCGCTAGGGCGCGCCCTCGGCCCGNCCGTTGGGCGCGCGCTGGCGCCGCTATTGTTGGCGGGGAGCGCGGGAAGGGCGGGAAAGCTGCGGCCGCCCCTCAGCGCCCCCTCAGTGCCTCCGCCCCCTGCCCCTCCTGCCCTTCCTGCTCTCCGCCCGACGGGCCCCGCTGCGCCGCAGGGCCGCCCGCGCCGCCCGCGCCGCCCGTTAAAGGGGCCGCAGCGGTGGCGGGAGTGCCCCAAACGCGCCCCGAGCCCTCGCGCCGCGCCCCCCTCGGCCCTGCTGGCCCCCGGACCCGGCGTGCTGTGACCTTGAGCACGAGCGTGGGGAAACATTTGTGGGGCTGGTTTGGGGGGGCTTTCGTGTTGGTCTTCGGTTTTGGTTTTTGTTGGGTTGTTGTTTTATTTTGTGAAAGAATGCTTCCACCAAAAGAAGGATCTGGAAAAGCAACAGTTTTGTCTTGGGTTTATATTTTGGGTTTTGTTTTTGTTTGCCTGGTTGGCTGGTTTGTTTTGGATTTGTTTTTCTATTTTGTAAAGTATGCTGCTCAAATTATTTGGAGAGATCTGAGGAAATCTGGTGGCCTGCAGGTCATAATGCTCATAAGTTCATTTTTGATTGGAGAAACCCTTTCTTTGTTCCTTCTCCTGTGTATTGAGTTTTGGAGGAAGGAGCCTTTGTGCAGCCGTACGTGGGATGGTGCTGCTGTCTCCTGTCCCAGTCCCAGGGAGGTTCCCTGCTGCTGCAAGAGCTGCTCTTGCAAAATTTGGTTTCTTTGCAAATCTTACGTGGCATTCTCAGTGTGCATGTCATAAACCAATTAAAGCACATGTCAGCTCTCATTTTGTGTGAAGATACCAAGGTGTTTGTAAGATTTGCATGTGCATGCTATTTTGGGACAACCACAGGAATTTTTGTGGAATTACACGGGTATAATAAAATCATGTGAGGGTTTGGATTGGAAGGGACCTTAAAGATGATTTTGCTGCAGCACTGCAGCTGTGGGCAGGGACACCTTACACTAGACCACATTTCTCAGAGAGCTCCATCTGATCTGGCCTTGAACACAGCCAAGGATGGAGCATCCACAGCTTCCATGGGCACCTTGTTCCAGTGTCTCACCACCCTCACAGTAATATGGGAAACTTGGATTAATCTCTTGTACAGCTTACACACGAGCTCTAACTTGTCATAATTTTTTTGTTGTTGTTACTTAACAGATAAGTGTAAATTATCACAAGTTTAATGTCCGATAATTCTGTGACATTTTAGCAGCTATAGTAGCATTTCTTGAGTAATGTGGTCTTGGCTTTGAGCAAGTTTTTCAAATAAAATTAGCAATATGAACTATGTAAGTTTTCTTACTTTTGTTGCTCTAGACATTTCAGCAGTTTCAGGAATGGTTGTGAATTTTTAAAATGCATTTAAACATTAAATACTTACACCAAATTCATAGATGGCATCTAAATTGCTTTTGATTAATACTGAAGCCCAGTGGTTAAACCTGGATGCTTGGGTTACTAACTTCCAGTGGAGATCTGGGAATCATGCCTAATTACTTTTCTGGGTCTGGGATTAATGCCCTCCCTTCATTGTTAGCATGATGAGAATTGGTTCAGGATATAATTTAGAAGGTTTACATTATTTCAATTATCATCTATTCTCTTGTTCTCCCATAAATTCATGTTCCATTCATTGTCCCATCACCACCTAACCTTAGCCATAAAAATAGAATCCATTCTGCCAAGCTTTCTCATCTTCGTCCTTAAGTACCCTTGAATTCCAGAAGGTACCTTTTGCTCTTTATTTGTTCCATTAATTTCAGATTTCAGTTTACAAATGGCAAGCTAACGCACATTAATGTATTTTCTGATTAGTACATTGTAAGAACTTGGGCAGGCAGCAGTGTCAGATTTGACAGAACTCCATGACTCATGGTGAATTTTAGAGCATCCTTTTAATCCTTGGTGGGTTTGAGGGTTTTGTGTGGTAGCTTGTCATAAATACGATGATAGTATTGTTATGATTTTACTGGTTTTGTATCATCAATAGTGCTTTTATGAGTTATGTTTTTGTGTGTAATATAGGTACCAAAGAAGCAGCTTACTTTGAAAACAGTTGAAGTTTCAAAGCAGTTGGAGACTATCTCTAGTACCGGTTTTCTTGGAAATTCTTTCATTGTAGGTACGAATTTTTAAAATTCCAGTGACTGAAAACAAGAATGTTGGTATTTTAAGATAAGAAAGTGTTAAGGTTATAGGTACCTACATCAGTTTTTTAAAATAAAAGTATGGTTTGGTGTCTCTTTCTTTACAATTAGAAATTTGCCAGATATTGAGATCTCTATCTTATCTTTTACCATCTTAATCTCTAGAACCTGCTCCAGAGTTCCTCAAGGAAACACTGACACTGGTATTTTTAGAAGAAATGACTCAGCTTTGTGTTGGATTGCCAGGGCAGCCCTGGTGCCAGCACAGGGATTGATTGCCAGCCCTCAGTGCCTTGGCGTGCCCACACAGGGAGCACCAGCTTGTGTCCGAGTGAGTTCTGACAGTTGTGGCTGATCACCCTGGCTGCCAGTTGGCAAAGGCAGCAGACAAAGCCTTGCTTAATTCAGCTGCTGTATTAAACAAGATTATTGCTTTACCAATAAATACTAAACAAAACCCCAGTTAACTGTGAAACAAGTCACCTGTGTGTGCTGATTCACAGCTGGAGCTGACAGGGCAGAGAGGAAGGCACCCACGTTGGCTGCTGGTGCTCCTGGGGGAGTAGTGCTGCCCCTACTCCCCACAGGGACACACCGCACAGCTCCCTTCACTCTAGGGCCAGCAGCAAAAGTAAGCCACAAGTGCTTCCTCTTTGGAGGCTCCAGTGCTTTATGCTGTATATAAGCCCAGCTAAGCTTTCCCCTAGCTTTTGAAGGCTTTTTCCCAAAGTGAAAAACTTTCCCAAAATTATTTTACCTTTCAGAAGGTTTATGGATGTGATCTCCTGAATGTTTCATGCGTGACAAAATCATTTTCAGTTAAAACACCCTATTGTTATCCCTTCTATCTG
Source organism: Spizella passerina (assembly GCA_013401375.1). Lineage (NCBI taxonomy): Eukaryota > Metazoa > Chordata > Aves > Passeriformes > Passerellidae > Spizella > Spizella passerina. The sequence goes on from WBNQ01017355.1 coordinate 24,616, forward strand.
GTATTAGTGTTTTCTAGTTCATGTTACTTTTAACTACTGGCCTCCTGTTTTTTCCAAGTTAATGGCCCAGGCTTTGGTCCTCACCAGGCCCATGTTCCTTGAGATCATGAACAGGAAAGATTCAACAAAAGACTGGATGTGGCACTCAGAGCCGTGGTCTGATGTTGACATGGTGATGTTTGGTTACAGTTTGGACTCAATGCACTCGGGGTCTTTTGCAACTTCATTGATTTTGTCAACCCACAGCCAGGTCACAGCAGCCTGGACTGCCTCCAGTCCCAACCCCTTTAATGAGCTCATCCCTTGTGGTGAGCACCTGGCCCAGTAGTGCTCTTCATCTGGTTGGTTTGTCCTGCCTGCACCAGGAAGTTGTCCTTGACGTACCCCTTGGATTTCTTACAGCTAGCTGTGTTGCTTTCCTGGCAGATGCCTGGGTGGTGGAAGTCCTCTGCTAGGATAAGGTCTTGGAGTGTGATGCTTTCTATATCTGAAGCAGGAGGCCTTGACCTTGGTTTCCCCCTGATCAGACCCCCACATGCAGGTGTCCTTTGTTGGTCCTGTCTTTGAATTTTTTACCCACATGCTGTCAACCTTTTTGTGGCTGTTTTTCAGAGGCAGCTCTTGACAATCTATCCCTTCCCTAACACAGAGCACAAAACCTCTGCCCCTGCATCTCTCTTTTAAAAACCTTGTAGTCCTTGACTACAGTTCTGTCCCAGCCTCTTATCCTAGTATGTTGTAGCTTTCTAATTGTACCATGGTTTCCAGCTCCACTTGCTTGTTTCCCATGCCATGTGCATAGGTATAGAGGCATTTCAGCTGGCCTGTAGGCTGCCCCACCTTTTGGAAGGAGCCCTTCCTAATTCCTCTGGGGTGATTTACGGGTATTTCCCTCTTGTTTTGTAGAGTGTCAGTATTTTCTTATTTTTCTCTGTTACTCAGAAGTGCATACCTTCCCCTTAAAGCATATGAAATGTATCAGGCCAAAGGTGAAGCTGAGCCCACCTTTTACACATCCTGGACAGCTCTAACCACAATGTTTCCTAGAGAGAGAACTCTGTTTTAGGAAAACTGGTTTAAGTCCTACCCTGTCTCAAAAGGTGCAACTAACCACGCTGGGGAGAAGGATCTGTAAGTTACTTATTCTGGTCTGTAACTTTGTCTGGATTTAGTGGCATGAGATCCCTCAGTCTCATGGAACCCAGTCTGAAACCTAGAATTTATTAGTCAGGAAGCACTGCAGGGAGCACTTGTATCTGCTGTGAACAGATACAAGCTGGTTACATTTTCCAAGGGAGTCATGGTAAGAGAGAATTTTGCAATTATTTTTTTATGAAGAAATTAATTGTGTCTCAATACCTATGTGGGTAAAGTACTTTGTCATTCATTGTCAATAATTCTGATGTGCAGATAAAACTGCTGTTGCAGATGGTGCCAAACCAAATGAATATGGACAGTGTCAGGAATTTGACTACTGCTTGGAACAGGTGTCTGGGATAGTAGAAGTGTAGTTCACTTCCTCCACCTCACAAGGTGGAGGAAATGGTAGAATAGATAAATGATGAGCTGGCATCTGTTGTGAAGCAGCTGAAGATGGGATAACCCAAGAGGATAATTCATGTGCTGAAATAGGAGCAGATGTCAATTAAGACAGACTGTCTGGCCATTTGGGTGCCAGTTCTGTAGCATGTGTCATCAGTACAGGCTTGACTAACAGCCTGTTCGTGAAATTTGGTGATGCTTGACATCATAATTTCAAGCAGAATAGAAGGTGAAGATGCTTTAGGCTTCGAGAATCTGGAAAATTTAATCATTGGAACAAAATATTAAAACCAATTAGGTGCCATTTTAAGTTGTTTTTTTTTGGGGGGGGTTTGTTTTTTGTTTTTTCGTTTTTTTAATGAGAAGTTCAATATAAAACTAGTTGCTTTTGCTAGAAACAAAATGAAGCTGCAATAGAATTTTCATATTAGACTGTCCGGGTTACTGTACTTTAAAACTTCTGCAGCGGTGTGGAATTTTCCAAAACATTTTGCCCCAAATCTTGTCTTCAACTAAATTCCTTTCTTCTCCCTTTCCAATTTCACCCTTGTCTGGGGGAAACACCATGTTGATACAGTTTGTGGCCTGCAGTCCTAGGAATTAGCAGGGGTTTCTTCATCTGGGAAATTGTCCATAAACTTACTATTTGGAAGACTCCATTGGTACAAGGGGCTCTCTCCTGTCCTGCCTGGCTTAGAGCAATACTCCTTAAAAACTGATGCAAGAACCCTTAAAAGAGAGACAGGACTTCAGAATTTTGTTTTCTTTCCTATAATGGACATTATCACTGTGCAAGATCAATGTGATGAATGCAAATTAAAGGTCAAATCTGCCAATTTACTGTCTGAAAGATTAAAAGCAGTTATTAAAAATAATTTAGTCCATTTCTGAGCCACTTTGACTTTGAAAAGTCAAGTAGTCAAATACATGTAATGAAGTCAGGGTTATGTTACATTATTTTCTCATGGCTTCTTTGGGTTTCTTTTTCTCCCATGTTGTGCACCTATTAATAGTTTAAAAAATCCAACCATATATCCTTATTGTACTATATTTGAAGTTAGTATTTCCACAGTATTTTTTATATTTTACTGTATTCATTGTTCAAAGACATAGTGTATGCTTAAATACAGACACATAAAGTCACAGAAATGCGCAGTTGAGCTTAGTGAAAGAAAATTAAGGCAGGTGTGTGGAGCCACTTTAAGGGAAAATACAGAAAAGCAAGAAACAAACTTGAATGTGTTTAAAATTCAGCTGACTTTGCTCTAGAGCATCAAAAAACACAGAAGTTTCCATCATTCATACAGGTGTGGCTTGTGTCACTTCTGAAAACTTGTCTGAGGAAAACAGTAGCTTGAGGCAGCAGCCTTCAGGAAGGAAAGCAGCAAAAAGAAAGTGGCTGGACTGGAATGAAAATCAAAGGTCCATACAGAGATGTGTTTAAGAAGTGTAATAAGTTTAAGGGAAAATTATTTGTGTTGGAAATGGTGTTTCCATTAAAACAGATTCACACATATCTTCATGTTAATATTTCTGTAGCTTTTTTCTGCAAAACTGCTAAGGTCTTACAGCCCATCTTAGGTGAGTGGTTTGGGGATCATAGCTTTCATTTTCCTAGAAACCTATGTGCCTGGCCTCGTCTGCTGACTTGAGAGATGGAAGAGACTTCCTTGATAATCTCAGATATATAGCCATACAGTTCTTAGAAGTGAAAAGGTTGCTAACTGCTGAGTTTGCTCACCTGCTTTCCAGGAGGAAGGTGCCACAAGTTAGTTGTCCATCCAACAGCTCTGTAAATATTTAAGCAACTCTGTAGTGTGATATTAAGGAAAATTCCTTTTGAAGTATTTTATCTTCAATATAGAAAGCCCATATAAATCTGTTTTTTGGATGAAAGAGTTCTTTGTATTCTAAATAATTATTTTTTGAAGGATTTTACATCAGGAAACAATCTGGCTTCCTCCCCCATTCCCCGCAGGCAAAGCCATCAGCAGCTGAGAGACCTTCTTTTACACAGAGATTTTTTAAGAACAGAGGAGCCCCATCTGTATAGCAAGAGCAGAATATGATATTTGGTCCCTGAAATTGTCCCACAAAATCATTATTTACAGATCTAGGCTGTACATCAGAGAGAATTTTTATCTGAGCAGATTTAATAGGGAGGAGGGTTAAATAGTATTGGTATATTTTACTCTGTGGTTACTGATTTACTACCCAAAGTTGTACAATACATTAATTACCAGAACAATTGGACCTATTGAAGTTCTAAAGTGAAAGGCACAAATTATCAGATAAATTTAGAGTTGTGTAATTTTCTCATAACCCTTCACTTGGAAAGCCTTTCTGCTTCCAGTATAGGTTGAGGTCTGGCAGCAGGGTTAACCCTGACCCCTGCGTGTTCTACATGGAGTTGTTCATTTCTGCCACATTCTTTCAGTTTAAATTTAGATTTGCTGGCAGCTATTATGCCTCTTGCAATAAGCCTCGTGACCAAACATTGAAACAAATATGCCTTTTATCACAGATGTTTTTGCTGAATAAGATTAGTGAAGAATACTTGAAAGCTGAAAAGCAATGTGCAGAAGCCTTTGGTCCAAAAGGCACTAACCTTTGAATGTCTGGAACGCATTTTCTTTTCAGTGTTAGAAAAGAGCAAGTAAGCGTTTAGGTGATTGGGCACAATCTTGCACCTTGTTTTACCTCTGATTTTTTACTGGTAGTAATGAAATTTCAGCTATGCAAATGAATACAGAGGCAGGATACATATGAATGTGTACATGTAACAAGTCATTAAGCTGTTCTAAAATAGACTGTGGTTGCTGTAGGATAGAACTCAGTTTTATGTTTTGCTGATTGCTAAATATGTCTTAGTAAATCTCATTTGTTGGGATAATTCTTCTATACAATATCTGTCTTAAGCATAATAGCTGCATCTGTTACTGATTTTAGGAAGTTCATACCACTTAATTTTCTGTTTTCCATAGAGGATGATTCTTGTTTTATGATTAAGATTTTTTTTAGTCTAGCGTGACTATGTGGGACTTGAGAAATCTAAATGGAAAAGGAGTTCACTTTCAAGGCCAATAAGCTGTTCTTGGCCTAGGGTGTGCTATGGTCTTCATAGACAGTGTTGCTCCACCTTGAAACACTTGTTTGACAAGGGATTCTCTGGTCTTTCTGTATCTATCTGCTCATCTGTCTAGGACAGGACATGAGGAAATGGTCTCAAATTTGTACCATGGGAGGTTTAGACTGGATATTAGGAATTTTTTTTTTTCACTACAAGGGCTTCAAGCACTGGAACAGGCTGTCCAGGGAAGTGATGGAGTCACCACCCCTGGAGATATTTAAAAGATGTGTAGCTGCAGCACTGAGGGACGTGGTTTAGTGGTAGACTTGGCAATACTGGGTTACCAGTTGGATTTGATGATCCTAGAGGTCTTTTCCAAACTAAATGATTCTGTGTTTGAAGGTAGCATGTAAAAAGTGTTTCACTTTGGTCTCTATGCTTTCAAGGTTCTTCAAAAGGTAACAGCATTCCTATGCATTGCTGAATGGCTATGGCTCCAACAAAGAAAGACCTTGAGAATATATGGAAAGGAGTGTTCTCCCTGTAACCTTTTAGGGGAAAAAAACCCAATGAATAAAGCAGGCCATGATTCTCTAGATAATTTAAAGTGAGATTTTTTTCCTTCTGAAGGGCAAGACACAAAAGCTTCCAAAGGCGCCCTGACCCTACTGCCTGTGCAGTTGCTATGGGCAGGAAACACTGGTACTCAGATCTTTGGAGCCCAGTTACTGGGGCTGAACACTGTGGAGCTGTGTTCCTCATGAATGGATTAGGCAAAATTTATTCACCAGTTAGAAGTCCTACTGTGCAGGCTGTATATTTTTGAATGTAAGTAGCATCATGTTTTTTCTGTTTAGCAGGAATTTCAGGCAACCTTTGAAATACGTAGCCAATCAGCATTTGTTCCAAATGGCGCTTTTGTGCCAAATTTCCAATT
>WBNQ01017356.1:4962-33685 GCA_013401375.1 Spizella passerina
TTGAAAGTAATATATAGATATCCAGCAAGGAAAGTGAGTAAATTTTACTTAATTTATGGATTACCTGGGCTGGGATAATGCTGCTGACCTTCTAGTTAACATTATGACCTAATTTTTTCTTTCTATTTTTGTTTTTTCCTCTTCCTGAAGGCATAAAAATTTCAACATTAGCCCACCACCTAGGAGTCCAGACAAAGGCTTATAACTCAATGCCTTTCATCCCACTCTCTACATGCGGCCACAGTGTGGGAAACACCAGACATTTCTTTTCTTCTAATACGTGCCATTTTCCCAACCTTGGTTTTATTTTTTTTCATTCTTCTTTCTTTTTCATTAGAAGAGTGAGGGTACCAGCATCTTCTCACATGTTGGTATGATAACATGGTGTTATGAGACACCTTGAACATATTTTGGGTTATACCCCTGACATTAAAATTTTAATAGAAAAAAAATATAAAATTCATGGTGAGGTTTACAATGCAATAAATCTATCTACCCAAGGTCAGGGAAGACAGGCACCAGTTTTGGACCAGGGACTACTGAAATGTATTCTTATTATAACTTTATTTGAGTGCAATAAGCAATGAGTGGAGAACTAGCCGCTGTGAAAAAGCGAACCCCACGTGTAAATCAGATGACCGCATTAAAAAGATTAAAATGTCAATGGCTGCTGAAGTCCGAAAAAGGAGCCTGCTGAGACCTATAAAATTAGAACTAAGAGAGGGAGGTGGCCCTTAAACTTTTAACCAGATATTCTTCTGTATGAATGACCACATTAGTTAATTTTTGTCACGACAATCTAATTTTTCTATTGATTATTTGGTTTTATTAGTTGAGTCTCCTAAGAGACTAATAAAGTCTGAAAAGGCCCTTTCCCCCTACCCCTTGCAATGCTCTTTTTGAGAACCAGAGATGGGGCATTAAAGAAGCAGGTGATGGTCCTGGTTGTCACAGCGTCGCGTGGGAATTGTGTTGGGGAGGGAGGCAGCCTTGCACTGCTGCGTCTCAAGGTTCTCACTCAGGCAACTGGGAGTTTTATGAGCAAGGATGGAGAGAGGACTTCAGGAATTGGCCCCCGGTGAAGAATCTTATACGACACGAGCATTGTGCTGCATGCACAGCCAAGGGCCCGCAGAGAGCTGTCTGAAACAGCAATAGACACAAGGATTTACGACAAGAAGCAGCAATTGCAATATCTGGCGCTAAACATTTAATCTATGGTTACAGTTTTTACTTCGGATCAGAGCTGAAGTCAGCAGAATTAAATCTTCAAGTGTATTTCAGCAGCCCTAAATCCTTCTGATACTGTTAACAGTGGCAGACTTCCAAAGTGCATTCTGTTAATAAGACAGTAAAGTATAAAACCCAGTTATCTTCTACAAGAAAAGGAGAAAAAAAAGAAGAAAAATAAGAAGAAAGGTTGTTATAAAACTGCATTTGTGGTATCCTGGCCATTTTCTAGCTGAATTTCCTTCCCAATTATTTTTTTAACCCACTGCCCTTGGTGAATAAAAGAAATTCTACTAGGAGAGAAATTTTTCCCCCAAAGCTTCAAATTTTCCTCTTATTTTTACAGGTTAGAAGAGGTTAAGAAATCACCAATCAGCTGGTAACATGCAGTACCAATTCTCTGAGGCCAGCAAAAGGGATTCAGCAGCTGTTACCTTCACTTTTGCACTTAACATAACTTTTTGTTCACCGGCAGCTAAAGAAGATTTATGCAGAGCACACTGGGAGGTTGCTCAGCTCCCCAAGGCAACTCCATTAGCTTTCCCAGGAGCTATATTAAATGTGTATTAAACCATACACACACACACACACACATACACACAATCCCTTCAGCTAATGCAGTAGTTTCATCTTTAAACTGACAAAAAGTGAGGATACTCATAGAAAAGGCCCAGATGACATCCTTAAATCCCTGCTTTATGCCTCAAAATTACAGAATATAGGGTAAAGTCTTGGCTTCTCTGAGTATCACTCAAATTCTTCTTTGGTTCATCCAAAGTGGACTGCCAAGGACATTGTAAGACACTGTGCTCTGTGTGTGTGTTTTTGTGTGGGAGGGCTTCTAAAAGGCAAATTAAAGAAAATAAGGAAAGGATAACATCTCTCATTTTCACATAAGTGTTCACTTGAGCCATTAAATTCATGTTGTGCTGAATGAATGGAGTGATGATGCACCTTGAGAACATGCACCTGAGACTCAGAAGGCTGCATTTTGGTCACATTAGCAAATACTCTGGAAGGGAAGCTGTGGGAATCAATGCCCCAGTGCCATTTGCTGGAGGCCTCCTGCCTGCAGAGGGCTCAGGTAGCAGAGCACAGCTGGAAGCACACATGGAGAAGGAGCAGCTGTAACCCTGGCCCAGTCCACCAGAGCCACAGCCCTGGTGGAGCAGTCCTTGAGATAGTAAAGTGGGATTTAACAGCAAATGTTAATCTCACCTCTGCACTCTGCTAACTGGTAGAATCTTTTGCTGTATTCCCTGGGATGAGTGTAAAATTTATCAGAATACACATCCTATTGAGCTTACTGTATTCTGAAGAGCTTTGGAATAATTTTATGTGCATTTCAGTTTCTGAAGGACCCCACTCATTCCCTGAAAAAGCTGCTCTCAAATACAAGCCCTCACTGAGGAGGCTGACTGATGTCATCAGCATGATGTCACTTTCCTTCAGGCTTCAAGAATATGAATAGTCTCAGCATGACCTCTGCTTTCCAATAAGGTAAACCCATACAGTGGTGTTTTGGTAACGGAAAATAAATGGGAAACCCTCTCTATTCCTATTCTCCCATGGAGGAACCACCAAGATCAGTGAAAAGATGCATGCTATGCCAAAAATTGTACTTCAAGTGTCTTATCAAACTTGTAAAAGGTGCAGTGAAAAATTAGCGTATGGGAGTCCATCCAACCTTATTTCTCCTACCACAGATGGGTGCTTGCATATGATACAGTTTTCAAATACCTGGCCAGGAATTTTTTTTCCCTACTAGCTCTCTCCTTCCCTTAATATGACCCTTCTGGCAAATTTTAGGTCTACTCCCCAGGGTATGGGTACACTATATTCAAACTGGATATATGCATATTGTGCTCAAGCATATTTCAGAAAAGGCCTAATTTCTTCTAAATTAAAGTTCCGCCTAATACTTCATTTGGAAACGGTAGCTACCATGGAAAATTTTGGTCTACAATGTTAGAGCTTGACAGATTTACAAAGAATTCAATATGGAATTTTACAAAGTGAAGTGTTGGCCATTTACCAGCCTTCTAATTTCTCTTAATAGAAACTTGTTTCCTGCAGAGAAACCATCAGAATCATTGCAGTGCCTTATAGATTTTCATACCAAACTTTTGATACAAAAGCCTTTTGCTATGATGGTGATGGTCAGATCACACTGCAAAGTCTATTTGGATGTTAACTGAGTATACCACCCAGATTAGCCAAGGCCCTTGGAGAATTGCTCTGGGTCACTCATACTTTCTGCTTGCAGTGTTGCCTATTGACTAATGCAGCAGGAAATATGGGGCACAAGAAAGTGCTCCAGGGAAAAGGTAACTTGGGCAGATGTAAGTGTTCATTCAGAATAGTTCCTGGCAGCTCCAAGTGTGGACCAGGGAGCCAGAGACAGTTTGATGATAATGCCTGTCTTGGCTGTGGACAACCAGGGTCTAGAAAATCTGCTCACTTGTTTGTTTCTAAAGACTTCCTGGCTTAGGACACACCTTCATTAGAGAAAGGGCACAAAGTTTCATAACTTTAGTAGAGGAACATACCCAAGCCTTTACTCAGTTTTCTGCAAGTAATTAAATCTCAGTTTCTTGAATAAAAATCAGAGACATTCTTGCAGTGAGTCTTGTGATTAAATTCTGACCTGGGTTGCTCATTTCTAAGTCACAGTTAATTTAAGTAGAAACGATTTTTTTGTTGTCGTTGTTTTGTGGTTTGGACAGTGGCTTTTATAAGTTTGAAAAAAAATCCACTAATATTTTTCTACTTATTTTTCCATTTTTCCAGGGAAAAACTGTCAAAATTACAGGTTCTAAATAGATTTCTGTCACAGGTGCAAAAGAGTAATAGGAGATAGAGTGCAACATCTTAGTAGTTCTATCTGTGTGATCCTATTTCTGCTCAAATAGCAAAACATCTGTACTGTAGGGCAACATGCATATGAAAAATAATTTCATATGTACTTATGAAGAAGGAGAACACAAGCAAGGAAACCTGGCCAAAAATCCAGAGCTGTTTTTCAAAATTGCTTTAAGGATTTTAAATCTGTTATCACCGGGACAGAAGGGGCAGATTTCTAAAAGAAGGTCTCATTAACAGTTTTCACTATTCACTTCAGCCTTTATCCTTGAAGTATTTTGTGTTTCAGCATTCCTGCCCTGAGCTGGGTTTTGCAATAGCAGCCCTGAACACCCTTAAATAGAGCTATGTTCGTGGGCATGGACATAATTCCTCCAGCTGTGCAAACAGTAAAACAAAGATAGCATCTCTTCTGTTGCAGCCCTGCAGATCACTGAATGATAACAAGACTGAGGATTTACAGTGGATTCAAGGTGCTTCTCTGCTCTGGAATTCCTTCTAACTCGTCAAAGAGATGACAAACAAGTCCCTCACTCCTGAGATGTCGCACACAACTTTGAGGAGCATAAATATCCAGTTGCATTTCCTCTATCAGCAGCATGCTGTGGGGGGTATCACAGCCATGTATGTGGCATATCATTCACTACACCTTTCTCAGACCTCTGGATAAAGTCCAGTTCTCTGGTAAGGAAAGTTCTGAGATGTTCTTCCATATTCTGATGGACTTCAGTTGAAAATGAGCTTTTTTAATGAACCAAGTGAATCAAGTGAATAAAATCTCTTTTTGCATTATCCCTCTGATTTTTACTTCCATAAGGATTTCTGCAGGTCTGGCCCTTTTCGCTTTTCGACAGTCATAAAAATCTCTTGAGTTAATAGGGTTACTCCTCAGTGCTGTCTCAACATTTTTAGTTTTCTGTATGTTACCAATTTTGTACTAAAAGAACCTCAGAGCATTGTTGGTGTTGGCAATGGAAAAATTAAGGTTTTGGCAGTTTTGTGAGGTAGCTGGGTCTTGGCCCACAGGAAGGTCTCATGATTTAGGACTGTTGAACAAGCACATTACTGAGAGTTTTCTATTACCGTTATAAGCACGTAGCTAATAGTGCTGACATTTGCATGGTATGTAACTGCTGAAATCCAAGCCAGAAAAAGATACTGACTTAGAGAGGGTCATAAAATAACACCTTCCATGGCTGGTGCTCCACATTTGTCTCCACAGAAGACAGTATGCAAAGTCTGTGTAAACCTGTTGTGCTAACAGCATGTTGGAAAGCGCTGCAGGTGTGGTGATACCATGGTCCTGCTTGTAGTGGTTGTAGAGTACAGCAACAGAGGAATGATGAGTTTAGCCCTTAAGACACTGCAAGATGCAGAGTGAAATGGGTGGGAATTGGCCAGTCCTCAGAGGGGTAGTGAAGGTGGGGGACAAATGTTGACTCACCTTGAATGCAAATGTAGATGCTCACCCAAAAATCTGCTAGATTAAAGTTGTCTTGTATTGTGCTGTAGATTTCATCTCACACTATGTTTTATCTTATGCTATAGCTATGCTGTAGGTTCCTGATGAAGATTGAGTCACGAACTTACTATTAAATAAACTTCAGTTTCCAATTAAAATGTTTGATTTCTCTTTGCAGAGTCATAAATAGAAATTTGCTCTCTGTAAAAAAAAAATTACTATTACCAAAATATGGCTTTCTAAACTTATATCACCACAAAGATCTTTGGTAGTTTGTAAATTAGGAGCAAAATATAGAACTTAAATGTTTAAAAAAAACCCCAACCTATTGAAAGCATTCACTTCTATTAATCATGCTATATAATGGGCTGATTCAAGATGCTGTATTTATTTCACTCCAGAGGAAAGATCTCCATAACTCAACTGCATCTTTGCCACTCATGAATTATCAAGTCTTGCTTCACTTGTGGGATAAATATATCTCAGTTATGTATGCTCTTCTTTCCTCTCAGTGTATCTATATATTTTTTGGTGTCAATTTTTATTTATATGCATATACCTGCAACGCTCACAGTGGAGATTGTTACTTTGCAATAAGTCGAAACAAATCAATTTGGTCTACAGACACAATTTATTTTCCTACCGCAGCATTCTCCGGTGTCATTGCAGGAGATGCCTCCACAGCCTTCACTTTAACTGTTGAAGTGGGTCACATGGCAAAGGATGTGAGGGGGTCTAGCATTTGATCAAGTTGACAGGGAGTGTCAGGTTCCTGCTGTCAGCTGCAACACCAGCACGATGACACGTATTTGATGTCGTTTCAATGCAGATTCTGACACGGGCCAATTTATGGCCCAATTTATGTCTTGACTCTCATACCAAGGCCAAGCAAGCTATAAAATGTAATAAGAATTTCTTCAATCAATGTCCAGAGGAAAAACAAATCACTTGGTTACTGACACAATATCGCATCAACACTCTGGTAAAGTTCTCACAAGTGTGTGACATGCCCCTGAGCTACGGCGAACATGTAGAATAAAAGGCTGGGCATGACAACCTCACATCTCTGAAATGGGACCCTCTCAACTTAAGAGCTGTTTCCATGTCAGTTCTTCATCTTTGTAGCTTGCTAGTTTGTTAAGAATAAAATCCTTCTCTCTTTGCTTCCCCTTCCCTTCCTGGCTTCAGCCTTTCCTCCCCTCAACGTTTTTTTTTGGATTTTTTTTTTCTGTCTTGCACACTGTATCTAGTTATCAAAAAATCTCAGCACAAGGCCCAGACAAGGTCATGATAGCCAGATGATGATCTGTCAGTGAGCCTCTTAAAGGCTTATATATTTCCACTTTCAGATGCTCTCAAATCAGATAGAAACCTCTACCTTACTCTTCAGCTCTTCATAATCCAGACAATAGCCCTATCTCAGCCAGCTGTTAGAAGACATTGTCAATAGCAATAGGCATGTACAGCACATATTTTTAATTTGGATATGGGGTACAGGATGATGTGGTTCTTTTCAAAAGTAGTGGTACTGCCTCTGTAATGTGGAACAAATGTTTTTGCCCTGTAGACAACATAAAGGCATGAGAAAATGTATGTGTGGTCTACGCTGTATAACTTCATTCCATTATTCCTCTGGTTCTGTACATTTAGAGATATGAGTATTCTTGGTTTTCTGTAAACCAAAACAGCTGACAGGGGACTTATTTTATTTGGTAGGGTCTTTGCCCTGGTAATTTCAGTAAAGTTGCTGTGCAGATGCAGCTGGCTGTTTAGATGGCTGTGAAAATTAAATCAAGGTGAGGGGAAAATACTCTACACCTGAACATTTCTCTGCATACATCAAAAAAATTGCCCTCTGAAGCTTGCCCAAGTACACCCTGGCCTGTAGTTACACTGCCAACAGGATGTCAATGCGTGTGCCATGCAACAAATGTGCTCTGACCTGGCCAAGGGCAGGGTGTTGGCTGTCATGTGGGTTGTCCTGCTGAATTTCAGGACCTTTGTGAGGCAGGTGCTGGGACTCATCCTTAGCTCATAGAGGAGCTGCAAGACCCCAAACAACATCTTCTGCCACTGTGGCCCTGGCAGCCAGAAAGGTTTGCAGAACTCACACTTAGGCATGGAAGTTCTGCCAAGCCCTATTCTCAGCACAGTCCTGGAAAGCTGTTTTTCTTCCAAATGGCTTAAGCATCTTATACCAGGACTGTTTACATCTCCTTAGGTTTGGTCATCTGGATATCTATGAAGGTTTTCTCTAATATTTCCCTGGTACTGCTACCAAAACCTCTTTGGCCATAATTAAAGGTATTTTGTCCTTCTATTAGCATCTCTTTGGTCTCAAATTTAGCTCTTTCTGCTTGTTCTTACGTTTTCCTCCTTTCCCGGCTACTTTCTTTGTGAACTTTCTTGTTCTGACTTCATCGCCTTCGTTTGTCAATACAGCACCTCCCAGAAGTGCAGTAAACAGTGACCAGTGTCTGTCAAATATGAGTCAGTTTTCCTCCACTTCTCCAAAGAAACAGGGCCATAAATGAGAAATTTTGTNAGAAAAATTGAAATGAAAGTTGTTCTAATGATTGCAGATTAGTAATACTTTTTTTTTATTAATTAAAAGTATCTTCTTGAGAAACATTGAACCAAACATTCATTTTGTTGGTAGAACTCTCAGTTTTCTTCTGCTCCAATATAAATCCAAATGCTGGTGAAATTTTGAATATTTTTGTTTGAAGCAGGATTGCCAGACAAGATTACAGAGTAACTTCTCATTGACTCTAGGATCCCTGAAAATGGAGATGGCTCCTAGGCCAGAGCCTAGACTGAATTCTCTCTCCTTGAATCCTGTGCATGTAAGCCTTGCTGTTCTGGAAAGCGTGTTGCTGGCTCTGGGAGCAAAAAGGTTTTCCTTTGATTCATCACCCATCTCCTTGCTACTGCTGTTGGCTATTGTGTTGTTACATTAGCCTGCACATTTTTTGGAGAAGAAGTGTTGGACCATGTCCAGACTCTCTGATGTGGTCCCAAAATCTGAAACAAAAGACAATTTGGGACCAATTTAGACTCCCTAAAGAGAGCTAGACAATATTTGTTTGACCCAAAGTGGTTCCTTTGGACTTAAGCAATGTAAGCACCTGTAAGCACCTGAGACGACAGTGCTTCATGTGTCTTTTGAATATGTCTCCTTGTGCTTTTATATGTTTGTGTAATTAGCCTGTCACTGTGTCAAGGTCTCCCACAGTACCTTTCAGTCACGGTACAAATAATGTACGATGGCAAAAATAGGCATTTTTACATAATATAGTTAATCTTACTGTACCCATGGCTAAAAAAACTACCAGAGCATGTGCAGTTCAGCTCAGTGTTACACCTGATGTCAAGCACCCATGTGGATCAGGGGAGCACAGAAAACTCTGGCTACAAAGACCTTATTTCTTTTGTTTTCGTTGCATTTTCTAGTACTATTATCCTCTCATAGTTCTAAAAATCACATCTCAAATGTTGTGCTGTGTCTATATTTTCAATGCTTGATATCAAAGTGATTCTCCACCCACAGCAGATATCACTGTGAGCACTTGGTGACTGAGGTGATTTTGTAATTGGCCCTTTTCTCTTCCCATCATTCGGTGCCAACTTAGAGGGCTCACCTGCATACACTAATAACAGGGATGTGCCACACAGATACATTGAGCAATATTTGATCCTGTGTGAATTCCAAGGAGGAACTGCCCTTGAAATTAAGTTCTTCTGTCAGTAGTATCCTTGCATGCGCAGTGAGTGCATGATTGCAGCCAGTCTCCCTTAAAAGCTGAAACTAGCCCAAAACAATCAAACATCCCAAATCAACCTGAGAAAATCTGACAAAACTAAACCCAAGAAGTTGTTTTTATGGCTCTGTTTATAGCCCCTTTGTTTATGCAGAGACAGGTCAGCTGAATTTAAATCTTTAAACCCTTAAGTACAATGTTATCTTGCAAAAAAAAAAGTGTAACAAAAAGCATGATCAAGACTTGTTACACTTTCCCTTCCAAGCACAAGGCTCAAACATATTTTAAAGCACACATAATTGAAATCCACTTCTATTAAAAATCTAAATTAATTTCCTCTCTCTCTAGCGCACTGCCACTCTGAATACTTGCATCAGAGAGTGGTAAACCAGCAGCTTGCTGTGTTTGCACAAAATAACTGCTGCAGTGTGCTGAAAAACATCCAACTTGCACTTCTGCTCCGAGTATGTTGTTTCATGCTGTATGGTCAATAAGTGTAAGGATAATCAGGAAACTTGGCCCTCGTGTTACCCAGAGCTGTTTCTTCCTGAACCAAGAAGCCTCTGTATAAAAACATGATTTTATACCAATGAAGAAATCACAGTATGAACTGACATAATGGGAAGCACTTTCCCACCTGGGATTAGATGAAAATTTTTCATGATATAAGGGATGACACTATCAAGCAACATAAATATGTAAGTATAAAACATACTAACAATGTGCAGTGAAAATTCTGTGACCTCTTGTTTGCTTCATTGAAGGAGAAGTACAGAGGGTTTCAAATACAGTTATAGCTCCCTGTCAGGTCAGGGTGGAGTTTACGTGGAGACTGCCTTTTCTAGACACAAAAAGGAAAGGAAATAAATTGAACTAGTGGGGAAGTAAATTGCAAAATATGTGCTGTGCATTGTTATAGAATCTCTCTGAAGGGTGGTGTGATAAACCAAAGATTTGCTGACACTTAGAGAGCAGCACTGACAAGATAATATTGGCCTTCCTACCCCAAAAGTAGCAACCTGACCAGCTGGATGTTAATTTATCAGAGCTGGCAGAAAAGCACTGGGGAAGTCAGTAAGAAGGGAGAAACATCTTAGTAGAGCAATCACTATAAAGAAAGCCAGACTCATATTCTTTGCAACCATTGGGGAAGTATGCTGGAGAAAAAAAACAGACAGTTTTGTTCGGGGAGTATTATCTTTTCAGAAACATCTTTAAATTGTTGCCTGTATGATTATACTTAGATCTATTTTCATTCTCCTTGAATGATTCCTTGTAGTGAGGCTAAAGATTTTCCTCACATAGTAACACCTTTTGAAAAATTTTCTTATATTAAACTTGTTCAGGTAGATGAATAGTACGGTTACATTTCTTCCCTATTTCTTTTTACTAATTGGGTGATCTATGAACTCAGCCCTGGCTGGGAAGGAACTGAACTAAGAAGGAGAGAACTGAGGAAAATCAGGGTGTCTTCAAATCACTCTGAGACATAGGAACATAATGTCATGGCAACAGTAACAAACATGTTTTGCATATGCAGTCTCCTAAAAATTGCCTGGTACATTTTTCTTCTCTGTTTAAGAGTACAGTTTGGAAATCCTTCCAAACTGTTATGAGTTGCTCCCCAGCAGAGCCACTAAATTCCTTGATTTTTCCTGAGAAGATGTGAAATAATCTCAGTATTTTACCATGCTAACTAGACATCACAGAGCTTTGCTAAAATGTCTATGCCAACCAGGCCTGTTTTTGTGGGGTTAGCTAGACATGTAACTCTGAGGTTTTGGCCCCTTTTGTTACATGCTGCTCTGGACTCTGTGCCCTCCCTTCGCTTGCTCATGCCGTAGGTGAAACCACAGCCAAACCAAGTGGAAGTGCTCCCATCAGATCTGCAGGTTTGCTGAGTGCATCCAGTCAGGAAGCCAAAGGGGGCCTGGGCGGTGACCACGTGTGCAGGTTCCTGGTGGTGTCTCTGCGCTTCCTTTTCATGTGGACACAAGCACAATCGAATAAGATACTAGCATGAAACTTTGGAGTCTTCAGTGTTTGACTGGAAACAGCTTGGGGGAGCTGGCATCCTCAGGACATCTGCTCTGCTGACTCAGAAAGACAGTTCATATTTGAGGGTTGTCTGAAGTCTCTTTTACCTAAGGAAGAAATTTTGGAGCGAAAAAATAAATTTAAAACATACAGATTAATTGCATGTGATTCCTAGGAATTTATTGCAGTGAGGTGTGGCCTCAATATGGTGTCTGTCCGGCTAGCAGAAGGGCGGCCAACACCCAACTGCAAATGTGCGACTACCCCTCGGCGTCAGAAGGCTTCGGGCTGTGCTCGCAGCGGACGGAATCGCTGCTGGCCGACGAGAGTAAAGAGTCCGGACACTCACTGGGGACTTGTCAGATTTATTGTAGAATCCAACGTGCCAGCCAGGGAGTCACAACGTGGCTGACATCCCACACGCATCAGCCACTGAGTGGCGTCGAACAAAAGGTGCAACAGGGTTATAAAGGGGAGGAGGGATCTCAGGGAGGGGTTTACAGAGAACCAATAGGGGAAGGTAGGGGAGTGGACTTAGGATAACTGACATGAGGGAAAACCCAATAGAAACAATGTAAAGGAGGGGCCCCAGAGCCACAGCCAATCAAGTCTCCCTAAGCACAGAAGATTCTGGCAAACTAGGAGGAATGGAGAGTGATTGACTGGGCCCAGGGAGGAGAACAAATTCACATATAAGGAAACACAGGGGAGGGGGAAATTATATAACAGAGAGGATTGACATAAACTGTGGCGGGAGTAACCAAGGTAACCAAATGACAGACAATACCATGGCGGGAGTTGCCATAGGAACATAATAACTGACAAAGCTAGGGCGGGAAAAACTGGGAGGGCAGAACCATTACAGAAAGTGGGGGAGCAATACAGAAAATGGGGGAGCAATTAAACAAACTAACAGAACACACTACAACAGTTTATTGTGCAGCTGAACATGGCAGTCTGAAACGAGGATCCCTGTGTTTTCCATTTAGTATAGGAAATCACCGATGGTGCAAAGGATAATACACAACATGAGGCATATAGGTAGCTGTGCAATGATCCAGGGATTCAGAGTTCAGGATCTGAGGCTCCCTTGGGTTACACTCGTATCTATTGCATGGAAGTTCATGGAACCGTGCCAGTGTAAAATTAGTCTGGGATCATAATCAGGCAGGGAGACTTTAATCAAGTCACATTCCAAATCAGAAGTGAAATATCTGTAAAATGAAAATACTTTTCTGCAAAACCATTTCTCCATGTTAACACATATACCCCTTCCCATTGACTTCTTCTGAAATCTAGTTTGGCTTATGTACTGTGTGAATCATTGAGTGCTGCAGCCATCCTACACAGTCTGCATGGTCTCATCCTCTCATGCTAAGGAGAAAGGATGAGGACTGCTTATCCTTCTCTGAGCAGGTTGTGACTGGCAAACTATTGGCATACAAGGGATGTTTCCTCCAGTCCTTGACAAGCAGCAGTTTTCTTGCTCCTTCCAGGTGAAGATCTGTGTTTTGACTGGAAAATCTTCATGTAACAAATATTGATTAATTGTTAATATTTGATTTTAAAAGGTATTGAACCTGGCGCTATGTTTTAATACTATTATTTATGAGGGGAAAGGGGATTCAGCTACAGAATTTAAAAGGTGAAATTCTGGTACAGTTCATAGTTCTGTCTCACAACAATTCTGCCAGGATGTATGAAAATTTGAAAAATCTCCACTTGGAGAATAAGCAGGAAATGGTGGTTGGAGCAAAGGGTGTAGGTTAAGCTAATATTGATGCCCAGCATTTTACACTGTGAAACCACAGCCTGAGACTCGTCTTCAAAGTCATGGGACCCTTGGGCAAAAACAAAAATCCCAAGAAGTCAAGTTTTCAAACTCTAAAACTATCTCAGGGAAAAATAAAAGGGGTAAGACAGTTTTCTCTGACTGAAAAAGTAACCTATTCAAAAGAAATGGGAAGAAATTGGTCCTAAAAAGCATCTAGCCCAGGCTGGAAAGATACACAGAGGGATCAGGAAACAACCATAGGTGTTTTGTGTTTCATTAGAACTGAACATTTCTTGCATTAGTCAAATTAAATAGCAATTGGTTTGTGAAACCTTTGGCAAAGTCTGTGCAGTTCTACTATAAACCGAAGAAGTTAATTTGAAGTTCAGAGTCCCCCAAAACAAGTTCTGGAAAAGAAGCATTTAGGGTATGGGAAATTCAGTGGCACTTCTATGGCAGGGACATAAATGGTGAATGGTTTTGGGACATGAATGGGACGTAAATGGTAATGGGGGTTTTTGGGTTTATTTTTGTTAAGATATAGAAAGTTATTCTAGGTATTTGATGGGCTACAGATTAGTTTAAAAAGAAGGAAGGGTATCCCCCTCAAACCACCATTCACAGAGTAAGCAAGCAGGTGTCAGGGAGATTCAGCGTGGAGACAAGGTGCAGGTTCTTTTACGTAATTTTCTGAAAGCTACAGAACAGAGCAGCATTAACCACAGAAAAACTGACAGGTGGATGGTGAAGAACAAAATTCAGTAACCCAGAATGTTACCAGCAGCTCAAGCATCTGCCATTGTATGAAGATTACTTCATTCAATTTTCTTCAAATAATACCCATTCCTTTGCACATCTCCCTGAATCAGTGGAAGAACTGTTTTTCACAGAAGAGCTTTAGAGAAACAAGCATCAGTTGTGGCCATTAATTTTATGAATGATTTGTTGGAAACTGCATTTAATGACAACATCAGCCCACAAATGAGCTTTGAAATGTTCTTATTCCAAGCTTGTGCAGATGGGCAATTTGCTGTGTAATCAGTTTTCATAGCCACCCTTTCAATCAGGGTCACTTGTCTTATAACCATGTTCTTGTTTTGCAGGTTTGTATTTCTCACCATCTCAGAAATGCTGCATGTACAAGTCCAGTGGCCAAAAAATAAGTAACTCAGAATATACATCAAGGCTATGTCTAAAAGCACTTTGAACAGGGCTCTTAGCAAATATAATACTCTGGGAGTGTCAGTAAAAGAGAGAGAGACAGCTGAGAAGGAGCTATCTAGCAACAGGTAAGGGATAGAACCCTAGACTATTATTCCAGCTATTCTGTGAAACCATACATGTGTGTTGTGGCCCAAGTAAATTACAGCAGTGGTATTTTTCTTGTGTGCAATTAAAAAGAAGTCTCACTGAAAGTAGAAGAGTGATATGGCAGCTATGTAAATTTAGGACCATGCCACTCAAACACCTTATGGCTCTCCTATCACTTCGACACTGCACTGGAGAACATACAGAGATTAACCACCAAAGTGATACCAAGATCAGAGTATAAAACATATGGGAAAATATCAGAGGAACTGAATTTATACAGAGATCACTCACTGGGGACATTACCAATATGTAGAAGTGCCTTTAATGAAGTAAGGGAATTCTTCACATTAGTACAAGAAGGTAGAACAAGAAGCAGCAGCCTCAAACAAAGGAAGGAAAAGTTTAGGTTAGATACCATGATTTTTTCCTTAAAACAGGCAAGCTGGGTATTGAAATAGGCTGCCCACAGAGAGGCTATCTCCTTAAGATATGAAGTAGAGCAGATAAAACTACACATGAGAGGGAAAGACACAGCCATGAAAGGTGGAGGTCCATTTGAGCCCTGCTAACTCTCCTAAACCAAGAAGTCACCTCTGGAAGTAGTGGGGAGGGGTGGCACACTTGCAGTGACCCTCGAGCACCCATGGTGTGATGAAGCCATAGTGGTTGTTGACAGGAGAGGAGTAACACTACCACACCAGCAGCTCCTGCAGCCTCCACAGCGATGAGGGGAGGCAGCCCCATGCTTTTCTGAGGATCTGGATGACTCAGGAGTTTTCTTCCAGTCCTTTCTCCTTGGTTCCAAATGGACTATAAATTACATATCTTAGTGTGCAAAGACTATTAATTCACTCAGTGATGCGATAAAGAAATTAAAGACAAGGAGAAATAGACAGAATAATTCCAGTGAAATGAAGATTTTCATGTGGCACCTGTATTGCATTTTCTCATGTAGGAATTTCAAAGTACCTTAAAATAGCTTAGGAAAGTCATGATAGACTGGGTTTGAGGGGGTTTTCACTGTGAGATGAGAATGGCTGAATTTGTTCCAAGTAGTGAAAATACATGTACATAATCTCAAGAAGAGATGCAGATTTTTTCCTACTGCTCTGCACCACTTTTTTGTTCCCTACACACAAAATCTGAAGGGGTTTTATATATTTTATGTGTTTGTATATTGACATATATTCCCTTAGAAAGGGCATTTCCCTTTTTTTTTCACAAGCCAAGGTAAACAGAATTCAAAAGACTGAATACATAAAACTTCTGTTACAGAAACCTCTAGAAAGAAAAACCAGGATCATATTAATATTTGATACCTCAGAGGACAAATCTTGATTGTGGCCCATTAGAAATATTCCATTTGCAGGACACCCTTCCAACCCCGTTTAGCTTGTAAAATACTGGACCATAAATGAGTCATTCTGTGCATGCTTTCTGTCCCAGGACATGAGTTTGGTGTATTATTTTCTGGAGAAGGCAATGAGGAAAAAGGTACTGTTACCCTGCTGGCTGCTTTTTTCCCAGTTGTTTTTAAGGCAACCCTTTTGAAACCACTCTCAGAGGTTCAGAACACTAGAAAAAATCCAGGCAGAGAGATGAATAGGTAGGATAGTGCAGGTGGGGCACTGAAAGGCACAGGATAATACAATTTACCACGTGAATTTAACCAGAGCTGGAGGGTATCTCTCTGCTAAGCATGATTTGATTCGTGTGGACACATACATGTGTACGTGTGCACGCACAGATGTGAGCGTACGCGCGTGTGTGCGACAGAAATTTCTGCTGTGCTTCGTACTGCGGGTATTCGCTGGAAGTGATGTATGAAATGAAATCCCCATGCTCACGGCACGCAGGGAATATCAGGCAGAACTCCACAATCACTGCAGAGATGGGCTTTGCTATTGGCAGATCAAACGCAGCCAGAAGAGCAAACCAACCTGAAAGACTCTGGGGAAAACAAATATTTTTTTTTAAGTTATAAAATAATGTTCCCACCCTTTTAATATCATTTCTCCCATTTTCTCTCCCTCTGGCATTCCCCTGGGCAGCCAGCTACATTAGCTGGAGCCTTAGAGAGATAAGAGCCCTCCCCATATGTATTTCCCCTTAAAAGCCCTTCACAATGTGTTAAAATTACATTTTGAATAACACTTTCTAGCTTTTTTTATTAATTTTTTAACGTGTTTTTACCATCTGAGGTTTCTTCTTAGCAATAGTATTGGGCAGCCATATGGGAAAGAGGGGGTTGTTATCTTTTCTCTCCCACACTCACCAGTACCATGCATTTGATGCTGCCTCTTTGAAACCCAAAATAAATAACACCATGTCCCTGCTACACCATGTAAGGGGAATCTGTGGCATAAGGAGTGGCTTCTCCAGGCCTGCCCATTGACAACTCCTGAGCCATGGAGAAATCTTCCAGGGGAAGGAGGAGATATGGACATGCCCTCTTCTGGGGTGGTGAGGTTTCCCTCCACCCATGGCCAGTGCTCAAGAACACCTGAGCATTTCCAGACTGCTCCGTGCAGGGTGGGATCGTTTCAGCTTGGCCATACATTGCTGAAGAAGGACGTTTATTTATAATACGTGGTGTAGGAAATTAGGCCATTGTACTTCTGCACAGGGGAAAGATTCATAAAAAGTCACACAGAATTATTCTTATATAAGTGACAATGACATCGTTGTAAGGAGGAAGCAGAACTTTATTTGTCTTACTTAAAATGATATATAGAGCACTTGTCTGTTTATTCCACTGCAAACAGCTACTGCAAAAACAGCGGTAATTCCCTAGGGGGTTCTGCTGATAGTTATAAGTTACTTGAGCAAAATCTCTCAAGTGAGCTACTGCCTTACAGGTAGCCATTATTCTAGATTCAAAGGGCTTTTTGTTGTGTTTGTTTGTTTGTTTGTTTCTTAAAATTATGTCCTGTGTAATGCTGCTTTTTAAAATATAAATTGTGTCATAACATTGCTGCTTTTCAAGCGGGTAAGTATCTGTATCTAAATCAAAGAATGCACTGCCAAAGGAGAAACCAGTCAATAAATTGGCCTCACAATCAAATCTGGCTCAGGTTAAAGCAAAGTTAGTTTGATGGATTCAGCCAAAACCTAGTAAATAGCAGCCTACATAATTAAGCTGCTCTACCTTCGTGCAGTCTCCCTGGAAGCTTATGGGCATCTCTAAGGCACAGGAGTGACAATCAGTAGCTAAGCCGAGGAAATGAACAGGCAATATTGCCCACCCAGACATCATTCCTTACCCCCCATTACCATTGTCTCACCTCTCAGAAGGATTAGCAAAATTTGTCTTCGATTCTTTGACGGGACTGCAACATCCTTCTCTAATTTAAGGATGGATTCTGGGTCTGAAAATCAAATAACTGATATTATTCAACGGGCAAAAAAATCAACACTGAAACTTGGTCTTGCTCTCTCTTTCTCATTTATGCAAGCTTATGAGCCTATTGTCTATGAAGTCTCAGCCTTCTGCAGCACATTTGGAGGGTGTTTTTAAACAGATGACAGAAAGAAAAAAAATAGGAAAGTGGGATAAAATGAAGTCTTGTAGTCCTCACAAACACATTGCAATTTTTTTCCAGGGGGTAGGGAAGAGAGTAATGAATTCTTTGATGAGACCTAAATAAATGGGAATTGACACTGAAGCTGACATGGGTATGCACCATATTCTTATTATTAATTAATTGCAATCATCAAACTATTTCTCAAAGTAACTCAGCTTTCCATAGCTCATTTTCATTCTTGACTGATATTTTTTCTGGTTGCTCAGCAAGAATGAAAAGTGCAAGATTTGAGTTTCTTTTTAATGTTTTAGTCCTGAAAAAGAAGTTTTCAAAAGTTGAAAATGTATGAAGATGGCCTTGATTTATTCGTTAGGAAAAAAACCAAAACTAAATTAATTTCCAGGAAATTAATGCAAAGTTTCTAATTTACTTTGAGAAGTCATCATCATTTCTTGATTATTTTTGGTTCTTTGGTGACCCAGGGAAATTCTCTTTCACTATGAAAAAGCTTCTTTTTCTGTAAAAAATGGTAATAATAATTACCTGCTTCACAGCAGTGTGGTAAGATTTACTTAATTAGTGTTTTCAAAGTGCTTTGAGATCCTAGGATGGAAGATGCAATAGAAATGCAAAGTATTATTATTATTCAGAGTTAACAACCAAATTTCAACCATTTGCACTTATCCATCTTAACAGCATGTACTCAAGGGAAGAAAACACATAACTTGTCAGCAGACAGTCCTCTTAATGTGGGTTATAAAACCACCTTCTTGATTACCATCTGGAGTAACATTCACAAGTGAGGGATAGCAGATGTGTGCGCACGGAGAGATGCATCCCCCTTCCCCAGTCCATCGGACACATCACTGTTGCCATACTGCATCCACCCAGCCCAGTATTATGCCTCTGGAACCAGCCAGCTCTTGGTGCAGAAGGGCAAACAAAAGATCCACTCTTGCCTTTCCCTCCATCTCTTCAGAAAAAAAAAAAAAAAAAAAAAGAAAAAAAAAGCAACAAACAACACAAGCAAACTCCCTTTTCTTCCTTCCACTTCCCTCTTTCATAATAACAACACAGCAGCCAACTGTGCAAAGCTCAACAGTGGATGAAAATGTCTTCCTGACCCCTGTGTGCAATTAGTTTCCTCCCAGGAGCACGAGATTTGATTATTTTTGCCGTTATCTTCGCTTGTACAGCCACAAGTGTTATTATCTCTTCTCCATTTTTCAGATATGCTTTTTTTTTTTCCCTTGAAGATTAGCCTGAACCTTCCAGAGTCCTTGCGGCGAGGTGCCCTGCGGTGCCCTGCAGAGATGTGCTGCCTCCGTGGCAGGAAGCAGCACCAGCCTGCAGTTGGCTTTTGCATCCCTTCAGGCCCTTCAGACCTCTCCAGAGGCCTGCAGGGCATGGGTGGGAATCCCTACAAGGATGTGGAGGCAGAGAAGCTTTGTGAATGATGTGCAATAGAGAAATTTACTGAGATTTAATGTTAAGAAGTGGGTGGCTTGACTTAATTTAATTCTGCTCAGACTCTGCTGCCATCCTGCCCTTTTTTAGAGGATGAAGATGTGGGCATACAAAAAGAACAGCTCTGCAACTCTCACCTGTGTAAAGCCAGTGCTGAGCACGTGTGGTTTAGGGGAGCACAAAGTGCATGGTCCTGGTGCCATTTTATTTGCATGCCTCGGGTGGAATAAATTGAAAGCAATCCTGCCCTCAGGACAGAAACATCAGCCCTCCCAAGCACCACACAGCATGCTAAAGGTTCCACCCAAAAAAACAGTCTGGGTGGAGGGCAGCCACATATGGCTGCTAAGGGTGGCATGGGCTGTGCCATCAGTAGGCTTGTGCAATATTATCCAAAAGTTCAGGTCTGGCACAGGAATTCCCAGAGATGCTGTGCCCAAGATGCCATCCTTTTCATGGCTGCTCTCTCTGCCACTCTGTGTTTAATGGGCAGGGGGGGCCAATAAAACACCTCCCACTTTTTTAGGAGGTGACTTTCTGCTGACACCAGTGGGCTTCAGATCAGGCCCCTTCTCTAAGTCAGGTGCTGACATTTTCAAACTAAGGGGTGGAAGTGCTGGAATACTTAGCTGAGTGCCAAAGAACTGCTGTAAGAAATGCACTAACAAAATATTTATTAAATGAGCCGCTTCCTTATTTCACTTTCAAATTGCATTAAAGAGGGAAAGATTTATAGGTGACAGAAAACAATATTAAAGTCAGTTAAATGCACAGAAGCGCCTGGATCCCAGGATGCCACTCAGGGTAGTGACAGGCTATTTTAAGTCAGTGAACCTGCTTTGTTGAAGTGATCTGAAAAAGCAGGAGAAAAGCCTGTTTTGGCTGAGCAAGTCTCTTTGTGCTACCATGTGGTTTTTTCAGTGCTGAGCCAGGGTTCAAAGGAGCATGGTGTATCTATCACTGCCATAGTTAATCCTATCATTAGAAGGTATAAGCAGCCTTCTACCACATTAGCAATGTTTACCTCATATTGCTCTAGCATTCATTTTCACTAATATGGTACAAAAGTGTAATGATGTGTAAGTGTTTTTTAATGTTAAGTAAGTGAATACAGGTGGGTAATTTATCACTGGCTCTATATAGATTGGAGCTGGCATTTCAGAAGGAAGACTCTGGACTCTTTCTTCTGTGATTTTAATATATAATTTTTATTTTTGCAGTGTCTGCTGCTACTGTGCATAGTTTATGCCACTAAGACAAAGCCATAAGTGCCAGTTATTTTGGAGCCAGCAGAATGAAATGTTTATTTAGAAAGATTTTAATTAGCCATGGGATGAGTAGCTTTGATGTGGAAGCATGTACTCTTTACTTGTATATGTGTTAAGAAGGAATAACTTGATTTCTGCAAATTACCTGGGAACTAGTGTGTGCTCCTGGGGCATGATCCCTCATGGAAGAGTAAGCCCTAAAATGGACCAGCAGTTTCTGTTTTGTAAGATGGAGGATGCACAGGTTTCACACCAAATTTATCAGTTATCCCATTTTTACTTTCAACGTAGAGTACATTCATTTTTACATTCAATGTAGAGTTCATTCATTTCTATTAATCTACTAATGCCCAGAAACTCAAATGAAAAATTCACTTTGAGAAAAAAAAAAGTTAAAATTAAAGCATGGGCAGAGAGAGTTTGGATCACCAGCCCAACCATCCACATGTGGATGGTTCCCTACATAACGAATGGACAGGGGCTAAGGAAGCAGTGAAGCCAACAGACTTTGTGGGGTCGCACAGGTCAGACCCCACAGGGAGACCCGCGTCTGTGCAGCTTCTCACGTGCAGGATTGGGCTTCATTTCCACTTCAAGGGAGTTCTGACTCCCAAGCTAGTGTTGCAAGACTATTTTCTTTTTGTCTCTGTTCCTTTTTTTAGAATACCTTTCTTTGAAACGTTTTCCTCAGTAGTAATTGCTGCTAAAATTTCACAGAACACTTGCAAAAGTGACAGGCTAATTCTAGAAAATTTCAAACATTTAAAAGGCATTTGTACAGAATTTTGGTGCTGAAAAGCTTGTTTGGTGAAGTTTTGCTCACTGAAGTTAGCTAGGCAATTTTTGCAAATCAGAGGACTTTAAGTTGAGTATGTTCTGCTTCCATGCATTTTCTTGCTATATTTGGCATAACTGGAGGAAAAATCGTATATCAGAGATTCTGTTTCAAGGCATCAGATGGGGATTTCAAAGACCTTAGAAACAGCATTGAAAGTATTTACTTAAGATTAAGAAATTTCCAGTGAAACCCCTATTAAAAAAAAGTATCTGGTAGCTTAAAACATTTTTTCACGTTTGCTTTTGCACTGAATCAGAGTGCTAATTAGCTCTTGGTGTGGCAAAAAAATGATGTCATTTTACAGAGTCTCCCTGTTTTGTACTTGAAAGAGACCTAGACATTTCTAGGTGGGCTTCTGCTCCGTGGGGATCAGAGGAGTCCACCCTTGAGAGGCTTCATGCAGCCTTCTCCAGAGAAGCCCGTGTGCCCACAACAACTGTGTGCACATCTGCTCTGGAGAGCTCCCCAGCAAAAAGACCAACAAAACCTGCCGTGCAGGAACATAACCATCAAAGCATCCCTCCTTCTGGGATAGGGAAAAGGATGCACAGCTCCATTAAGCTGTTGAGGACTACAGATCTTCACTAGCTGATCCTGTGCATGGAGCTATCCAGGGATGAGGACCGCCGTCCTCACTCCCAGCCCAGCTAAAGCTCCGTTCCATTCCCAGCCCTCTCCTTCCTTTCCTTCAGGCTGTAGCCTTTCTTTGTTATTTTCCTCTGGGGCTGCAATTTTCCCCGGCTAGCCACAGACAGTATATAAAACACATTTTACTAAAGTTCTTCCAACAAAAACTTCATTGAAACAACTTTTAAAGTTGTGAAAAAAATAACAGGAAATTCACACTTAGGCCCTTGAGGATGAAACATGACATATGTCTTCCAACACATAGGCACAATGGGGTGCACTATAAAAGTAAATAAGGATCACACCATGGTGCCTAGCTGTTGGAGGACATGCCTTTTGCCATTAAGTTATCATTTCCTTACTTTTTTTGTCCAAACTCCCATGTACTTTTAATTGTTGACTCCAGCGACTAAATTAATCTTCTTTCTTTTATTTTAATAAAGCAATGTGTGACCTGCCTTAAGGTTAGAGACTGAAAATTAGCACAAGCATTAACATTTAATATACCAACCAAAATGAAGATTTACATTGCAAACGGATAGGCAGTCTAAATTTAGGCTGCTCACAAAATGAGGCTATACACAAATGTATTTCATTAATTATATATGTCTAGGAGAACTTAAATACAGCCAACATTTATGCACACTGAGTATATGTGCCAAAAATGTTATAGTCTTGCAGTGGTGAATGCAGTTTTAATTTGCATGTGCAGTGAGTGTGTTTTTTCAATAAAAAAAGGGAAAATTCCCTATAATCTGCCCATGCTTTCATTTTCCATTTAAAATATTGGCAAAAAACATCTTGGTAGTAATGATCATAGACTTCACTATTAATATCCAGGATGCATTTCATTCATTTGAAAGCCTCCCTTGTGAAGTATTAGCACCCATTTGGAATCTTTTCATTCTCCAAAATGATCAGCTCTGGGGATTTCCTTCCCTTTGGGAGTTCTGGTGTATTTTTAAGGCCAAGTCATTCTTCAGAACATGATAGAGAGGTAGAAACACCATTAACTATCATCAGGCTGCTCTCCCACATGACAGTATCACATTACTTATTACTGGAATGCACTTGTGAATTCTGTTTTAAGAGGCCCATTTACAGATGAAAGTGTGCACCCCAGGAGCCTCAGGCTTCTGCAGGAGAGCCAGCCTTGGTGTAACAAGAGATCTCCTCCTGGCTCTGCAGAGATTCCCTGCATCTTGCCATTCCTGCAAAACACAAATCCTGAAATGCCCCATATTTTTACCCAGTGGTGGAACAACAACTTACCCTTGATGTAAATAGAGGATGACCATTGCTCAGTGCATGGTTTCTTCACATTCCTACCTGACAATGCCAATTTCATGTTGGAAGGGGTTAGCTGCTGAACCAGCAATCTGTTGCTGGTTCTGGGTTACTTATCCTGAGTGCTGGGCTGGGGGTGGGTGTGCTGCATTTGTGACCCAGCTGATTTCCATGCATGGGTCCCATTTGCGGAGGGACATACCCTTCCACTCAGCTGGAATTCAGAAAGGAAGGTAACTGACAACCCCAGCTAAAGGGGAACATAAATATACCTGTGAATTGTGGAGTAAACAGCTGCTGAGAGATTAAAAAGTAAGTAAAGCTGAACCACTTATTCCGTTTTTAAAGCTGTTTGCTGCGAGCATCCTGCAAAGTGACAGATTTTTTCTGCTATATAACAAAACATAAAGTGAAAGGAGCCTTTCTTACTTCATGACAGCTTAAAAGTGCTGTGTTGTCTTTTTTCCCCTCATACTCTGGAAGTAGTTGGAGTATACTTTTTTGTACTTCATGACAGATTAAAAATGCTTTGCTGTCTTTTTTTCCCCTCATACTCTGGAGGTACTCAGAGTACCAATATATACATACACATATATATGGTTGGTTTCTTTGGTTTTTGGTTGTTGGGGGTTTTTTTACTAGAGTACTTAGGTACTTTTTTTTTCCTCATACTGTGGTGTCACTTCAGAAGAATAGCTGAGCCAGGAGGGACCAGCATGTGAGAGAGGCCCATCTCCTCTCAAATGGCACACAGTATTGCAGAGATGAGACTGACCCTTCAGCAAAGAAACTGGAAGTTAAATACTGACAATGAAAAATTCTCAGTCTCCTACTGAAAAGCATGTGTTGCAAGAGTGTCCTGGGCATCCCAAAATGAGGAATGCCCAGGACAGCATGGGCAAACTGGGCTTCCAGTGATGAACACAAACTCCTGAAAGCCACCCCACACATAAANTCCTTCAGGCTGTAGCCTTTCTTTGTTATTTTCCTCTGGGGCTGCAATTTTCCCCGGCTAGCCACAGACAGTATATAAAACACATTTTACTAAAGTTCTTCCAACAAAAACTTCATTGAAACAACTTTTAAAGTTGTGAAAAAAATAACAGGAAATTCACACTTAGGCCCTTGAGGATGAAACATGACATATGTCTTCCAACACATAGGCACAATGGGGTGCACTATAAAAGTAAATAAGGATCACACCATGGTGCCTAGCTGTTGGAGGACATGCCTTTTGCCATTAAGTTATCATTTCCTTACTTTTTTTGTCCAAACTCCCATGTACTTTTAATTGTTGACTCCAGCGACTAAATTAATCTTCTTTCTTTTATTTTAATAAAGCAATGTGTGACCTGCCTTAAGGTTAGAGACTGAAAATTAGCACAAGCATTAACATTTAATATACCAACCAAAATGAAGATTTACATTGCAAACGGATAGGCAGTCTAAATTTAGGCTGCTCACAAAATGAGGCTATACACAAATGTATTTCATTAATTATATATGTCTAGGAGAACTTAAATACAGCCAACATTTATGCACACTGAGTATATGTGCCAAAAATGTTATAGTCTTGCAGTGGTGAATGCAGTTTTAATTTGCATGTGCAGTGAGTGTGTTTTTTCAATAAAAAAAGGGAAAATTCCCTATAATCTGCCCATGCTTTCATTTTCCATTTAAAATATTGGCAAAAAACATCTTGGTAGTAATGATCATAGACTTCACTATTAATATCCAGGATGCATTTCATTCATTTGAAAGCCTCCCTTGTGAAGTATTAGCACCCATTTGGAATCTTTTCATTCTCCAAAATGATCAGCTCTGGGGATTTCCTTCCCTTTGGGAGTTCTGGTGTATTTTTAAGGCCAAGTCATTCTTCAGAACATGATAGAGAGGTAGAAACACCATTAACTATCATCAGGCTGCTCTCCCACATGACAGTATCACATTACTTATTACTGGAATGCACTTGTGAATTCTGTTTTAAGAGGCCCATTTACAGATGAAAGTGTGCACCCCAGGAGCCTCAGGCTTCTGCAGGAGAGCCAGCCTTGGTGTAACAAGAGATCTCCTCCTGGCTCTGCAGAGATTCCCTGCATCTTGCCATTCCTGCAAAACACAAATCCTTAAATGCCCCATATTTTTACCCAGTGGTGGAACAACAACTTACCCTTGATGTAAATAGAGGATGACCATTGCTCAGTGCATGGTTTCTTCACATTCCTACCTGACAATGCCAATTTCATGTTGGAAGGGGTTAGCTGCTGAACCAGCAATCTGTTGCTGGTTCTGGGTTACTTATCCTGAGTGCTGGGCTGGGGGTGGGTGTGCTGCATTTGTGACCCAGCTGATTTCCCCACCCACTGGGATTTTACTGCCATCCTTCTCTTTTGGCTTTTTTTCCAAGGTTTTCCAGGTTTTAGTCTAGGACTTGTTCTTGTATGGAAGCCAAATCATGTTTTTCATCATTGTCCCCCTTGTTGTCTACATTATTACATGAGTTTCATGGTGGGCAAATGAACTTTATTTTTGAGTCACACCTTCAAGTTACAGGTGTGCAAATGGTGAGAACCAGACACAAACACTGAGAACCAGACACAAATGGTGAGAACCAGACACAAAACATGAGCAGAGCTTACACAGTGAGGGTAGGAGTGTAAGGACTCAAAGAGCTGCCTGTTAACAATGTTAAAATGTTAAAAACCAGGTTTGCATCAGACAACAACCAGGACTGATCCAGCCTGAGGATTTGATCCTCGTATGGACCAGTTAATTAAGAGCTGGACCTTCCAACCCAGAATATTCTGTTATGTTAAAAAAAACCCACAAATGCCACATTAAAGATCTTCCATGTCCTCTTTATTTATTTTTTTTCAGCATGTAGAAGCAATAATTTTAAAATCAGCCATCCCAGTATCTCAGCTCTTTATTTGTTTAAGAACAGAAAAGAATTCACCCTGGAAATTCAAAACATTGACACAATGAGGTAATGAATTGACAGAAAAATGGGCAAATGAACTTCATTTTTCAGTCACACCTTCAAGTTACAGGGGTGCAAATGGTGAGAACCAGACACAAAATCTGAGCAGACCTTACACAGTGAGGGCAGGAGTGTAAGGANCTTTCTATCCATTGCTCAGAAATTATGTGAGAAGAAAAGACTTACAGACCTGGTCTTTGCCTCTCAGGTTAGTGCAAAACCCTGTCTTGCTGTCCACCAAGGCAGCAAGAGCCATCTTCTGTCTTTGGAGGATGGAAGCACTTCCTCACAGGAAAAGAATGAGGCACTGCCTTATACTCAGGCTGTCAGAAGAAAGCAGGGGCCATCAGATAAGGAAGGAAACCTTCCTCTCTACCCTGCAAGAGCGACACAGATCCAGACACCAGGGCTGAGCAGCATCTGCTTATCATTTTGGCCAACTCCATAGGAGTTCTCATGTGGTATCTGTAAAGGAAATGAGCGTGTATAGTAAAGAGACTAGACTGCTAAAGAAGAGGAGTTTGCTGTTCTTTGTGAGGCTGTTACTTGGGGAAGAGATAAGCAGAGCAGATGAAACTTCAGAAGGGGAATCATGGGACATGAAGGGTCCTTTCTGAAACTACTTGGAAGCCAAGACTCTGGGATCCAATCATTGACATTTCTGTCTTATTGCAAGCAGCTGCACAGCAGAACTTGGTTTGACAAAGGGATGGGCATGAGATAAAGTAATGGGAAGCTGTCCAAAGGAATTTCAAGAGGCATTTGGAGCTGGAGTGACGTGACACTTTCTATTTACAAGGAGTTTTGATCAGAATCCTATCTGAATCAGATTCAGGGCTGATGTTTGAAAAAAGTTTGGAATTTCACTTTAAAGTTTTGATTCAGATCAGCTCCGAGTCTGAACAAGAACACATCATGGACTTTTACTCAGATAAACTGATTAGTTTCATGTAGAATCTGCAGTGCTGCATACTTCCAACATTTATTATTCATAATGAATGAATATAATTAATTTATTTTTTCTTATCTATCATAGCATCTTTTAAACTTGGGGCAGCTTTCTGATTGATAGATGAAGCTTCTACCCTCCCCTTCAAGCTACTCCTTAAGACAAACTTCCACTTCCCCTGAGTTAAGCAATAGAAAGTTGGGAAAATAGGTAGGTAAGGGGAATTGTCAATATATATAACTGGACCTCCTACAAAGCTTTTGTCATGTTCTGTTCTCCACATCTGAAAACTCATACACTGTATACTTGTCTCACAGACTTTCATTACTCATCTGCTTAAATTGTTAGCAGCTAGCTCAGTGACTCAGAGATTTCTGCAGTTCTCTAACACCTGGGTGTGAGGACTGTACAAGAAGCACAGCACTTGCACGGCAGCCTGTCAGAGCTGACTCAAAGTGAGATGGGGTCTAGACCTCACAGTCCTACTGAATGAAAGAGCTGGGTCCCTGAGAGGATGGGAAGAAGGAGTCTTTGACAGTTCATCCTTTGGGAGTAGCATGAAGAGCTTCTGGGGCAGAATAAGCTTCTGCTCCTTTTCTTGCAGGTGTGGCATGCAAAGGAGTTTACTGCAATGACTGCCCACAGACTTCCCAAAGTCAGCTGCTTCACAGTCCCTGCTCACTCAGCCTCTGCCTAAATTGTTTTTGCCAGGAGAAGAGGATGAGTCTCCCTATTTTTATCCCCCTCTTACGCTCCTGTGGCACTGGGGTGCCTTCTTCATGCCCTTGCTGGAGCCCCAGCTGGGTCTCTGCTGGGTGCTTTCTCAGAGCTGATCATCACTCCACTCCACTGGCCTTTCCTTCCCACCCCTCTGCCTGGCTTCATAGCTGTCTATCAGGCAGCTCCTGCCTCTGTGCTGTTCACAGGCTCTCTTTCTCTCTTCTCAGTATTTTATCTCTTCCTGTGGGAGGCAGCTGGTTATGAAGAGCCCCTGCTGCTCTTTTGTTCCCCAGAGCTGGATTTTCTAGGGCACATCTCTGATCTCAAGTTGTTTGTGGGTGAAAGAATTGGTCATGCTGGATGTTTGGCTTTTCTCCCAAGAAGACATACCTTCCCTGGGATCTTTTGCTAAAGAATTAGCAATTTTTACACCAACCTACTGGTCTTACATTCTGAATCACTGACCAGCTGCCCAGAGGACCTGTTGTTCTTCAGGTAGAGTGGGATGAGCACAGCAGCCCCAGCCACCCTGACTGCATCCCAAGTATAGTAAGATAGCATTNGTAACACCCGTTCTAGCCTATGTGCTATATACAGAGGAACCAGAGCCCTCACCAATGAAATTT
>WBNQ01017359.1:0-16601 GCA_013401375.1 Spizella passerina
GTGTGGGTGTATGTCATTGGACTACAACGCTGTTTAAAGCCAGCATGCATTGTAGGTCTGTGGGCCATATCTACATTTAGAGTCAGTGCCACATGGCAGAGCTGGTTCCCACCTAGCAATCTGGCTGAATCTGATTAAACAATCCAGGTATTTTTCACACCTTATATGTGACCACCAGCTCGACAGGTTTATCGTATAGCAGGTCACTAATGTCCCCAGGAAATCACTTGCTACTACTGAAACATATTTTGTATTCAACCTTAGCCTGTTGAGTGTTCAGTTTTCTTATGGAAATCAAAATTTTAATAGCTAGTGAATGGGTCCCTCCATTCTCTGTCATGGAAAGCAACCATGATAACTTCATATGGTAAAGCTTCACTTTGGAGATGGGGGAACAGGACTTTTGGTGTCCCTGACCAACACAAGACACCACAGGGCAGCATGTAGCACACAGGGAGAACAGGAAAGCAGCTAATCCCAGCCAGATCCCATTGCAGAACATCTTACTATCTGGCTAATCAGGATAAGTGCTGAAAAGCTCTGAGTGTGATGTCAGATTTATTTCACGATGAACAGGGAAGATCTCTTGATCCTCAAACACTTCAAGTAAAAGTTAAAAGGGGGGGTGTGAGGTGCGGGGGAGGAGGCGGAAAAAAGATATTGCGCTTTTTTTCTTTTTTTTTCCAAGTGTGATGAACTGTTTTCTCCTCTAAGTGTTTTAAATAGCGGCAGTGTGAAAATTACATTTGCTTTGAATAATTGCTAGCGTTTTTCCCATTGCAGTCCTTCTATCTGGAAGCTTTGTATCTAATATTGCTCTTGCCTGAAACTCGGAGGAGCAGTGTGAATGGAGCGGCAGGTCCATTTTTAAAACAAAAAATATTTTATAATATTTTATTTGCTCAACAGTTCTACGCTGTGGCAACACAGGCTTACGCAGCAGTTTATAAGCGTAGGCCCTGGTCCAACAAAGGCTTATATGGAGTATGTTTAGCTTTATGCTGACTCCAAAGGGAATATCGTGTGTGATACGGACTGGAGGTAAGGCCCATTTCCTGCCCTGAGCAGCTTGCAAGTGAAGTGAGACAAGACCCAGAGCAATCGTGTGCAAGTAGGAGTCTTGAACAGGGAAACGATCCAGGGGGAAAAACCCTACTTGGAGGGATTTTTAACGAGGGAGGAGAAAAAGACGGATTATTTTGTGTTGTGGGTCAAGGGCAGCAAGAGGGAGAGCTCAAGGGTGGCAGGGAGACCTTGTGGGAGGACAAGGCAATGGCTGGAAGAGCGGAGGCTCTCTGAGGAGATGGGGTGCAGCAGAGTAGTGGGCCTAGTGCGGTCTCTTGGTTTTATCTGTTGACTAAATAAAACTGGTTGACACTTGAGGGCATTCATTTTTATTCAGTCTAATGAATACTGTCAAATCCTGAGAACAGCTTGTGGAATTCATACATAATTGTTTCACTGATGAAGAAACCGAGGCAGGGAAACTAATGATTTTCCCAAGGCCACAGAAGGAACATCATAATTAAAAAAAAAAATTCTCTTTCCCAGGCCTGGGCTGAACCACTAATTTATCTCTGAACAGAGGGCAATGTTTACAGAGGTNATCCTCATTTCCCCTTGTCAGTGCAGCATCCAGAACACTTGCGGACACTCACTGGGAAGTTCAACTGTTAGTTTGTGCAATTTTACTTTTTTTTTTTTTTTTATCTCTAGAAGGAAGACAATGTAACTTCCCAAAGCATACATTTAGTCCGTTTGTGGGTACTGTGCTTTATTTGTTATTTAAGGAAAGATGAAATAAGAATAATTGTGCTTGACGTAAAAAAGGGGTGTGATTTAAAATAGTTTTCCTGAGTTTTGCATGTGCCAGGTGCAGGTGTGTGTGACAGGGAAGGTAAATCCCAGGTTCTGGGGTAGATTTGAAAGGAGCATTATGTACAGACAGAGCCTTGGCATGGTGCTTTTCTTCTGTTTGCACTTCCTTTGGGACCTGGCTTGAACAAATACATAAGACCCTGAAAACTTTCAAATAAGGCTAAATGCATGTGATGTTATGCTCCAGGGATGAGTGGAATTAGCTGTGCAAGTAGGGGTTTTTTTTCTTTCTTGTGACTTTTTTCCCCCTCCTTAGTTTTTATTTCTGAATGCTTTGAGTTGTGGCCATGTGTGGGTGTATGTCATTGGACTACAACGCTGTTTAAAGCCAGCATGCATTGTAGGTCTGTGGGCCATATCTACATTTAGAGTCAGTGCCACATGGCAGAGCTGGTTCCCACCTAGCAATCTGGCTGAATCTGATTAAACAATCCAGGTATTTTTCACACCTTATATGTGACCACCAGCTCGACAGGTTTATCGTATAGCAGGTCACTAATGTCCCCAGGAAATCACTTGCTACTACTGAAACATATTTTGTATTCAACCTTAGCCTGTTGAGTGTTCAGTTTTCTTATGGAAATCAAAATTTTAATAGCTAGTGAATGGGTCCCTCCATTCTCTGTCATGGAAAGCAACCATGATAACTTCATATGGTAAAGCTTCACTTTGGAGATGGGGGAACAGGACTTTTGGTGTCCCTGACCAACACAAGACACCACAGGGCAGCATGTAGCACACAGGGAGAACAGGAAAGCAGCTAATCCCAGCCAGATCCCATTGCAGAACATCTTACTATCTGGCTAATCAGGATAAGTGCTGAAAAGCTCTGAGTGTGATGTCAGATTTATTTCACGATGAACAGGGAAGATCTCTTGATCCTCAAACACTTCAAGTAAAAGTTAAAAGGGGGGGTGTGAGGTGCGGGGGAGGAGGCGGAAAAAAGATATTGCGCTTTTTTTCTTTTTTTTTCCAAGTGTGATGAACTGTTTTCTCCTCTAAGTGTTTTAAATAGCGGCAGTGTGAAAATTACATTTGCTTTGAATAATTGCTAGCGTTTTTCCCATTGCAGTCCTTCTATCTGGAAGCTTTGTATCTAATATTGCTCTTGCCTGAAACTCGGAGGAGCAGTGTGAATGGAGCGGCAGGTCCATTTTTAAAACAAAAAATATTTTATAATATTTTATTTGCTCAACAGTTCTACGCTGTGGCAACACAGGCTTACGCAGCAGTTTATAAGCGTAGGCCCTGGTCCAACAAAGGCTTATATGGAGTATGTTTAGCTTTATGCTGACTCCAAAGGGAATATCGTGTGTGATACGGACTGGAGGTAAGGCCCATTTCCTGCCCTGAGCAGCTTGCAAGTGAAGTGAGACAAGACCCAGAGCAATCGTGTGCAAGTAGGAGTCTTGAACAGGGAAACGATCCAGGGGGAAAAACCCTACTTGGAGGGATTTTTAACGAGGGAGGAGAAAAAGACGGATTATTTTGTGTTGTGGGTCAAGGGCAGCAAGAGGGAGAGCTCAAGGGTGGCAGGGAGACCTTGTGGGAGGACAAGGCAATGGCTGGAAGAGCGGAGGCTCTCTGAGGAGATGGGGTGCAGCAGAGTAGTGGGCCTAGTGCGGTCTCTTGGTTTTATCTGTTGACTAAATAAAACTGGTTGACACTTGAGGGCATTCATTTTTATTCAGTCTAATGAATACTGTCAAATCCTGAGAACAGCTTGTGGAATTCATACATAATTGTTTCACTGATGAAGAAACCGAGGCAGGGAAACTAATGATTTTCCCAAGGCCACAGAAGGAACATCATAATTAAAAAAAAAAATTCTCTTTCCCAGGCCTGGGCTGAACCACTAATTTATCTCTGAACAGAGGGCAATGTTTACAGAGGTGCTTTACTCTCATTTTTAAGTGATCTAGGCACACCTAGGAGTTTGTGTCATTGGAAGGCAATGCTATTCCTGAAAGGCTAGATCAGGTTTAAGAGGGAACTTTAGACTCCTAAAGATACTGGAAAAGATGATCTGATATCTGAAAAGAGTATTTGATAGGAAATTATAGACACTTTATACCATAGATGTAGCTGGGCTGGATTGTGCTCTGCTGAAGTCAAGCAGATCTGATCTGCTACAACTTGCTGGAAAAAAAATCCCAATTAATTCCCAGCTTGGTAATCACCTCTATCAAGTGTCCTGCTTCACTACTTTCTCTTAGGAGCCACAATACCCAGGCTTGTCTTAGTATATAGTAGCACTTCCTTTTTTCCCTCCTCTATCCATCAGTTTGGAAATCAGGTTCTAGTTGGCACCATCTTCCTCTTGTGTGGGTAACGCTAGGAAAAAATGATTGTTAACTGTAGATACTCTGTTTAGGGAAACAGAATCTTTTCCCAAGGATATATATCACTTTCCAACTTAGTCATGTGCACACCCAAGCCTGTGCATGAACTGCATTTCTGTTGCATGATGCACACTCTCATTGTGTTCAGGTGGAGTCCTGGTAATATCTAATAAATATCTGCTTCTAGCTATTTTGAAGAATATGCTCTGAATCACCTGCTGTTTGGCAAGACATCCAATATGTAAACAAATTCGCTTAAAACCACTGTATGGATAAGCTGAAACTCGGAGGAGCTGCAAGCAGTATGCAGGATAAGTTGTTTGGAGAAAGCTTCTACCTGTTTGAGCAGAAAGATTGCCTAAATGATTCACTCTCAGGTGACCATGCCCTGCCCCAAGTTACTGCAGGGTTTGCTTTTCCCTGGGACAAAGTGCAGTGATGCAGGAGGAGAAGAAGCTGCAGTAGAAGGGGTTTAGCAGAGGGAAGACCTCTGGCCTGTGCTTGCATGAGCACCACTGCTGGTTTTAGCTAAAGCTCAGGGAAAGCACAGTCTTATCTGCAGCCCTGCATTCATTCCTGCCTTTACTTTGCTAAATCAGAAATATCATTTGGTTGCAACTTCACTCATAAAACTGTGGTTTTGAAGTGGAATTGGGTACATTCAGTTGGGAAAAGACATAGCATGCCCTGCTGCCTGTGGCCAGAGAAGGGGCCACATGATCTGCAGGTGAGATTTGGGACACCTGTCATCTCTCTCATTTGGACATATGGGAGCTCTACCTGAGCGAGCCCTTTGAAACCAGGCCCTAAGTGTTTGAGTGAAACCTTATGTTATGAAAGGTCCTTGTGTAGTGTCCTTTGGGAAGGGG
The DNA here is from genome assembly GCA_013401375.1 of Spizella passerina. Taxonomy (NCBI): domain Eukaryota; kingdom Metazoa; phylum Chordata; class Aves; order Passeriformes; family Passerellidae; genus Spizella; species Spizella passerina. The sequence goes on from WBNQ01017359.1 coordinate 5,090, forward strand.
CTTAGTGTGCTCATTTGCATCTCTATACCCAGAATGCTTTTCCAGCTCATTGCTGTTTCATAGTCGCTCTGGTGTCAGTGCTACAGAGCAGCTGAGAATGGCTTGATGTGCTTCTGCATGCTGCTACTTTCTCTCTGGAGCAAAAGAAAGGATGTCTGTCTGGAAAGGGAGGATGAAACAAAATGTCCCTATCTTCCCCACAGCATGGGTACCCTCCTGGCCACCCAAACAACCAGCAAGTGCTGCTAAGAGGACAGATGCTGGTACTCAAAATCTTAAGCTGCCTGCAAAATATCATCGCGCTCCCAGGCAGAGACGCAGCTGTGTGAAATTGTGAACCTTTAACGTGATCCCACCTCCCTGACACAGACAGTTTGTGGCAGCTTGGAGAAGTGCTGAGGGTCTAGAAATGTAAAATCCTGACTTTTGTATCTGTTATAGGGAAGAAAATATGGTAGATTTTGCACTGAAACATCAAATGTAGCAATTGTGAGTGAATCTGGTAATGTTAAAAGCCCTGGGATCAGGTGTGAGGGCTACAAAGCATCCACTGTGCTGCAGAATTAGAGCTCAAATGGAAGAGAGCCTGTCCAAGTGTCATCAATTCCCTTCCCCGACAGGCAAGGGCTGTGCCCTGCAATGAATATTCTGGTTAAAGACATATCCTTGAAGATTCAGCTGTAATGATTTGCAAGTTGTAGCCTGAGATAACTCAGAGGAAGTACTATATAAATGTCAAGCTACTCTTAATATACTGGTGGTGGTACTATACACTGGTGGTGGTACTTTTTCAAGGAATTGTCACTGAAGTAAAATTAACATGCAAAAGATATGGCAAATCTACTAGCAAATTATGTAAATATTTTGCAAGGGGCAAACTTTCAGTGCCAGGCGTGAAAATTGGGTCACAATTCCCATTAACAATTACACAGCCTGCGTGCCTAATTTTCCAGGCACCATGCTGAAAATTCACCCCACGTTATGGAAGCAATTAATGGCTTAAAATTCTTTTTAGGCCAGTAAATGTGTAGAAGTGTTGATAGCCTTTTCTGTGTGGCATTTAATGAGCTATAATCTGATAACTAGATTAGATTGTTCTCTCATGATATCGACAAAGATTGCTTTATATCATTATTATTGCTATTTAAATACTACAGCAATGCCAGATGCAGGGATCAGAGCCCTGTTGCGCTAGGTGCTGTACAAATATCTGTGAACATGTGGTCTCTTCACTGAAGACAGATATAATAACTACTTTGCTATTCTGGTCTGCTTAGGCACCAGGGAAATGCTGAAGGTTCCCACACAGTATGAATCTATTAAAAAGATAATCTGAAGCTATTTTGGTTTCTCATATAGAGGATTTTTTTCCCCCTTTTCAATGCTTACACATGACTTTCATTAGCATTAAATGTGTGTGGAGGAAGAGTTGCTCTTAACGTTTGTAGCTCGGTGCCTATCCCTTTCATATCAGTTAAATCCCAGCGAATATAACTGTTTAGTAATTGTCTGGTATTTAATTAAAATACAATAACCCCTTTCCAGAGACGCCAGTTGTGAATCTGGTGGCCCAGTCATAAAGATGCTAATTTAATGAATATTCATAAATCATGAATATTCATAGAGTGTCAGGGATGTTCTTTTGTACCCTGCTGCTATGCCAGGTCTTGCTGGCACAGCAGACGGCACATGTTGAAGGAGCTTTGCTCCTAGGGGAGAAGAGAAATATTCACGCTGGAGCAGGACAAGTGTCTGGGTGTAACTCTGAGCGGAGGTGCTGGGAGGAGAGGTGATGGCTGGCGAGGAGTGTGCCCGACCCGCCAAGTGGGATGCGCAGTCTCGATGTGGCTACCAGGTGGTAGGATGTGTTCCTCTCAGGGCTATTGGTGCTTTTACAGCTGATGCACGGCTCTGGCAGAGATGTTACGGTCAACCTTTGCAGTCACAGTGGCCACAGCCACCACTATTCCCACCTGAGCAGAGCCTGCCTGCTGGGATTCCCAGTTATTCTTGCCCTGGCCAGGCTGTACATGTGGAAAAGGCACTGTAGGAAGCTGCCTTAAAGCAGCTTCACTTCAGCCTGCTGCAAGTGATAGGTATGACTTGCCCAATACTGTGGGGTTCATGCAGGGAAGCCTCTCTTATCTAGGATGTTCCAGGTTGCTCCTTTACTGGGATTTTTTCCCCAGGGTTTCCATGGATTTGGCATCCTCCTTGGTAAGGATGACAGTGACCCAGCTTGACACTGATGTTGTAGCCAAATGTTTTTTTCATTAACTATGGGGTGTGTAGGGGAATTTAATTGGTACATCTCTTTCTTAGTCAAAAGGAAAAAGAAAACAATTCCAGAAAACTGTGTTTTATCCTGCCACTTGGGATACTGCAGAACAAAGTCAGTCTCCCTCCACAGCCTCACAAACTCCATGCTTTCAATGTTTTCAAAGAAACTGAGTGTTTAACCTAACCCTAGGAATTCCTAATATGCCACCTAAGGAGCAGGCAAGGGAGCCAGCCTTGTATTTGTTGCTTCTACAGGTTTCAGTTGCCCCCAGAGTTGCAGGTTGATGGCTGAAATATGCTTGAATGCAAATGCTGCGCGCCCTTATGGTGCCTGTGCGATGCCAGTGAGGCGCTTTGCTGCAGCTTCGCGTTGGGAGGCGCGTACCTATGGGTGCGGAGCAAGCCCGCTTCTCACCCCGCCGCACACTGCTGGGATGCAAATTTGTTCTTGTGAAAAAATGTCAGCGCAGAGAGTTGAGCTGTTTGCTTTGGCAAAGTGTAGAGCAGGAGAGAGCATCCGTCCCTCTGTCCGGGCTGAGATGTTGGAAAGTTTACAAACCCCGAGCAGCACCAGTGCTCTGAGTACCCTGCTGCCTCTTCCCTGGGACCACTGCAGCACTCAGGCTCTGGCTTTGTGCAAGACATCCTTGCAAACCCCCTACCAACCCTTCAAATGTGTTTGCAAAAACTGGCAGAGAAAGGAGAAGGGAAGAAGAGTTGCTGGTGCTATCCAAGAGAGCTCTGTTTTCTCTGGTAATTTATTTCAGCTAATACACTTCTCTAATAGCTGCCGGCTCCAATCTTTGCTTACATAAACGCTTATTTAAAGCTCTTACGATCAAATCATTCATCTGGACTCAAACTCGCTTCTAAATTTGTGCATGTAAATTTTATTCATGGGCCCAGCTGTGTTCGTGCCGAATTTGCATTTGTGCATATGAATGTGTTGTTTTTTCCCTCTGTCAGCATACAACCACAGGCTGCAGCTGAAAATATGGACCTAGATTTCAAAAATTTTAATGACCATACACTGAAAGTTTTAGTTCCTTTTCCCCAGAGCTGGTAAACTTGTCTGCATAAGCCTTATCTTTATCCTTTGCTTTAGGGAGCTTGCTACTGTGTGTGTCTGAAGACTCGCTTGCACGTGGTGTTCAAATAGAAAATGAGACTTTGTTTTGCCAATATGGGTATTGACATGAAAGGGCAATTAACTTTTTGTCTTGCTTTTTCTGCAACTAATCCTTCCTTCCTTCCTTCCTTTCTAAGTTTGTGCCACCTCAGTTTGTCTACCAAAAGATTATTTTGAGAAGAGCTGAAATTTATCTTGTTCATAGGGGGTGGCAGGGCAAGAAATCCGTGCACTGGAGGCTGGGAGGAAAAATACCTTTCTGCCTGTGTAAATAAATACACTTCAGAGAAGGAAACAGTAAATCAGTCTTGCAGAGCAATTTAGATATCTGATGTATGCAGCATGACTAACCTCACTTCATGTACTACCAGAAGAGTGAAGCAACAGTGGTACTGCAGGTTCCCCACAACAGTTGATCAGAAGGGTCTTACAGGATTCTTTGCCTGATGTTTGGTGTAGAAGATTGTGGTGAGCATTTGCCTTCTGCCTACAAAATTCATTATAATGCTCTTCCCTTATTGTCCAAGAGTGGGAATCCAGTTAAATTGGGCTCTGGTAAAAAGTTTGTTAAATAAGCTTGCAGTAATTTCTAAACTTTAAGTAGTTACAAATTTGTTAAAAATTAAGAACCTTTGCAATCTGTTGGGTACAAAAATATTGTAAATCAATTTGAGGATACTAAAACTCACTCCATTGCTTCTGAAATGAGTAAACTGAAAGGCAGCATAATCCAGAGTAGAGCATAGAGTCAAGGGGATCGCAAGCACTTTGCATGTAAGGGCTCTTCTGAGAGATGTTTTATGTTTTTATGTTTTACATAAATTGCTTCCCTTCCTTTTTGTGTGGGATCAGCTATTTCTTTGGAATTGGGGTTTAGGTAACAGTATAGGTTTTACCCTGGGAAATGCAGTTGTGAGTCACAAGTTGTTGTAGGTAAGTGAAGATGTTTATGCATCTTCAGTGCTCAAGTGCTGCACAGGAGCTGTAGGCACTGGGAGTGAAAGGCACAAAGAGGTGAAGACCCCAGCATCATCTTTGGTTATCATTATAATTGTCTCTTCCAATAGGAAATGTTGGATACTCATAATTTCTCTCGAGACTGGGGGCTTTGGAAGGAGATGAAGGAGGTACTTTCTGATCTTGTGAGAGTTTGGGGACATTTAACTTCCTTTGGCATCTGACAAGACTGTGGGAGTTTTGGGTGATGACGACCAGTAATGTCACAGGCATGTGTTGGAGGCACACTTCCTCTCCAGTAGTTTTTGGAAAGCTTTAGCCAAAGAGGTTAAAATAGGGTTGAACAGGGATTAAATGATAATTCTGGAAACAATCCTAATTCCACTTCTTTTACTGCTTAGACTGTTTGTGCAAGATAAGTAATTATATCAGATATGTGGTATAGGAAGCTGGGCAATTCCACACTTAAACAATTATTCTGCATTTGAGATGCAACCCTGCCTTTTAAAAAAAGGTGTTTGTTTTTTTTTTCTTTTTTAATTCTCTTTTCTTAGTGGTTTTGGTCTGTTTTTTTTTTTGTGGCATGCTGAGCTGTAGCCTGTTTGTGCACTACTGACTTGACAGTAGTACAGAGCTGTGGTGTCCAGTGTTATTGCACGCAGGAAAGCATGAAAGGTGAAGTGAGAATTCCTTTTCATCACAATTTGCACTATGCTGAGGGCCACAGAGCATCTGGGATATCCCCTACCTTGTGCTTTTGTGCCCTCACAAGTTTGGATGAATAAATTATTCCTTGAAATGATACCACTTATTTCTTCAGTGCAGCCTTTCTCAATAAGAAAATGTCTCAGACCTGTAACCTTTGCAGGCAACATGTGAGTTGTCCTTAGTCTGAGGAATAAAATTTGTCAGTGTAACTAACTGGAGTTCTAAGATTTCATTATGGACCCTTTAATGAAAAAAAAATCTGTTGAGATGTATTTTACTTATCTTGCTCATACCCTTTTGCTTAATTATCTAAATAAAAGCATACTTAAGGAGGGCCTAAGTACATATTTATTCAATGTTCTTAACTTAGATAAGAATTTCAATGGGATGTCTTCACCCAGAATATTCCTCAACTTAAATGAGGAACAAAAGATGATCTACAGAAATCAACATTTTCTGCTTGAAAATCCAGTAGTGCTTGTTTGAAGAAATAGTAGTTACAGAAGGGAAAATGACAGTCTCTTTAACATATACTTAAGTATGGTAAGTGCAACGATGAAAGCAGACATAAGGAGTGAGAAAGATATAAATGGAAAGATTAATGACAGCATTAATTTATTTGCATCTATCATGGAGAAGTTATTTGCAACATAAAAAGTAGCAGTTTGTGAAAGGCACTGTAGTAACTTAATTCTCATCTGGGTATTAAACTTAATACGTGTAATATTTCTACAGTTTCACCTGCCTCCCTTCCTTTTTTGTTCTCTGCCTTGGAATTTACAATGCCCTTTTGTGTTCTTATTCATGGGGTGGTGAGCAATGCTTTGACCTTTTTTGCACTTTAGACATGAAGCATGTGCATTACCTTGTCTGGTGAGTACAGCCGTCTTTACGCCATTTAAAGGGAAAAAAAATCATTTGTGCAAGCAGATAATGCAAATTATTTCTTGGAAAGTATTGCAGAACAGCAACTATGGGATATTCTCATTTATGTTGCAACTCCCTTTTCCCTCGGTATCCAGGCATGAGTTCACATGGGTGCTCGAGGGTTGTGTTTCCTCCCCTGTAAGCCTGCCTGTGTGGTGAGCAAGGTCTGCATGTCACCTGGAGGGGCCACAGCCCCGCGGGTGCCCTTGGGCCAGGGCAGCAGCTGCTGCCCTTTCTGCCACGGGATCCCTTTGCAGTTTCAGGTAGCAAACCTGTAGTAAGGATCGGTCTGATGCCAACTGACACAAAGAGGAAAACTGTGTTTCTTTGAAGCTGCGGGGGCTGGGCAGGAGGAGCAGAAGAGTTATTAGACTGACACAGAGTAATTGCCGGAAGCAGAATTTGGCCAAGCCTCGTGGTTCATGCTGGGAGCACCTTATGCAGTTTATATTACAGTTATAGATTTTTCTTGTGATATCACTTACCTCAAATGACCATTGCCTCCTTAAATGACCATTGCCTGAAAGACAGCACGTAATGAGATAATGCTCATCCTGACACCTTCCTGGGTAATGGCTCAATGTTCACTCAGGAAGAAAAATTCATTCTGACCAAATTACCTCTATAACAACCTGATGCCTTTTTTTTTTTCCCTAGAGGGCTTATATCCAAAGACTATCCAAACTTTAGGAAAAAGATCTCACGTGCTCACAGTCTGATTCAATAGTTCGCAAAGAGAGACAGCCCATTAAACAAATGCACAAGATTGTCTTGGCTCGGCATTTATTCATTGTTCAAAAATTTTGAACCAACGGAGGTTCTCCTGCGTTTGGAAAGAGATGATCTTTATGATATATAATGGCTTTTCCTTTAAAAAAGGTGAACTTGAGTATCAATTCCAAAAGACCAAACCGTTATGGCAGCAAGGCCATTAGGCTGTAATTTGTCTTACAACAGATGTTGTAGAGTCTTGTCACTTCGAATGCTAAAACAGATGGGATATACACTTGAAAATGTACTAGAAGTATTTAATTTCCTTTCCAGCACTGGAGATTTCTTCTCTCCAAGGTCTTTGATGCTCTTTGCCTGTTTGTTAAATCCTGTTGCATTGGTTGGTATGGTTTAATCTCCTTGGAAAGCTTTGTCTGAGTTTGTGTTCTAATACAATTACTCTTGAATTGCTTTGGTTTTGCTGAATGAGACATGATTCTGTTTCAAGCTGACTTTTTATTAGCCTCTTTCAAGATCCCTTGTAAACTTGCTATTATCACTATGTACAAAACTGTAGAGGTGACACAGTATCTGGCACTGATTTTCAGCAGTTATGAATAACATTAGCCAAATGCATATTATATTTGTCTATGTATTGAAAAAAAACCCCTAGATAATCTGTGATACTCATATGCACTTTAGATTACAGGCTACCATGTACATTGTGAGGTTACTGTTGTTTACAATAACTATGATTTCTCATCATCTGCAGGAAGACTCAGCTGACTTCATTGGACTCCATATCAGGTTTTCTAATCCAATGCAGATGCTTTTTCAAAGTCTGGGGATTATCAAGTCAATCCCCAGATGAACTGGGAAGTTGTTAAGTGAAAATGATGGTGCTGTAGTGGTGGAGGAGTGGGGGGCTAAAAACTTTGAATGATTCTCCCCAAGATGCATGGAGGGAAACTTGGAGAGCAGGTATTGACTTTCATGAGCTGGCCTTGGGCTCTTAACCTGAGAGTACTGAACAGCAGATATTACAGACACATCCATGTGTATGCTTACATTTCATACTGTATAATCAATTTTCTCCTTTAAAAATCAGCTTTCCATGTAAGACTTGTGTTTGTTTTTGTAAGTCAAAGGAAAAGCTCTGATGTTACCACATCAGTTTCATTCTTGCTTAGTTTCAAGGTGCACAGAATACTCTGACAAAATTTGCTCTATGAATATCAATGTTTAGATAGCTAGCACAAAATTCAGCATCTTTAAAGTGCTCTGTGCTGGGCCATCTTGGGTCTGCCTCAATAACTTAGGGGACTGCACTGGCTGAGTCAAATGGCACTCTTATTTTCAGCTCCTGAGAGATCTTTAGTGTTCATGTATTTAGAATCAACTCCAGAAGGAAAGTGCATCCAGAATGCAAAGGACCTTTCACTGTCTTGAGCTTGGCAGCTTCATTTTCTGAGCTCTGGAAGGAAAGCCATGAGTATAGTAGTTTATAAATGTTTTTATTTCTTTCTTTTCTTTCTGGGCTAATGATCATAATTTTTGAAAACAGCAAGTAAAAACTTTTTACATTCTTTTTGATCATTTTAATAAACTCATTTTCCAGAGGGGGTAGACCATGGAGCACCTATTAATGGTTCTTTCTGTCATGCCATTAATGGTCTTCTGCCTTTACTCCCACCTCGCCAGTTTAACTAGAGTTTTTGTAATTTGAGGATAAAAATCAGGCCTATTATAGGCTTTGTGCTGACATGAATTTGTACTTTAAGTGGATTACCTTATCATAATACTAAAGTCAAAAACAACTGCACGATTTTTCATGTAGCTACATCTTTTGGAAACAGAAAACTCAGAGAGCTGTTCCAATGCACTGAGCTGGTTGGTGAGAATGCTGAATAAGAGTTCAGAAGATAATTCCTTAGCTAAGATGGACGTGGTGAACAAGATGTCTTTCCTGTAGCTCTTACGGTTTCCAGTTCTCAGGTGCTGCATCTTTATTGCCATATTTAGTTTCCTGGTCTTGGAGGGGACTTGGTAGTATGGGGAGTGGGGGGAAGTTACCATTTCATGGAAATGACAGTTGCTCCCAAATTTTATTTCTCCTCCAGCTGCCTGCATGGGAATGTGGTATGCTGCTTTTTTTTTCTTTTTTTTTTTTTTCTTTATTTTGGTAATCTTTTCTTAGATACTGTTTAAAGGGTAACATGATTTGAAGTAACAAAAGGCTTCAGGAAGTTTATATTTGCAATTCTTTAAGCAGACACAAATAGAACGAAACGTTGCCACCTCAAGACAATCAGTCATCCTCAAATAATTTGTTTATTAAATAAAATATTGATCTCATGTTTACTTAAGCTTTTTACCATCCATACTTCTCCCATGAAGTTTTTTTAATCATCTACCGTGTGAGTCAAGCTGTTAAAGCTTCACATGGCTAAAAAGTTATTTTAAGAATTTATTAGCAGCTTAAAGTGATTCTGTTAGAAAGATAACATGTACTTGAAGCTGATATGATTTGTGTACCATAAGAAGAACTATGGGAAGAGTAAAATTGTGTAAGATTACCAAAGATTCAACTGAAGAGGGTGAGGCTTATACAGAAGAAATTGTAGGCCTTTTTTTTCTCCTCAGTTAAGTAGTTAAACAATTTAAACACCAATTTTAAAATGAGAAAAGAAATTGAAAAACACATATCCATGCAATCCAGAACCTATCAATAGCTTGCCATCTAAACTTTAACGGTGACTTCTGTAGAAACCATTTAACCTGAAGCAAAAGGTACAATCTTGCCTGAAACCATAAGTGACTTAAAATTGAAGTACAAATGGGTGTACATTTTTTTTTTTTAATATTGTGTGCATAGCAAGAATACAAAAGCAACTATGTGCAAAAAACACTTCTCTGCATTCTAAATATAGCAGCACCCACTTGAATGAATATTTCATACAAGAATAACCTGTATAAAAGGAATAAACACAGGCAGCAATGATATTGGTAGGATATTGTTTTTAGATGGAACAGGTTTTAAATGAGTAAATGAATATCTAATAAAAGCACTAAATCCTTGTTTGAATGAAAGTCTGATAGACCGAATTTTTGTTGGCTATTCAATAGAAAACTTCTGAAACACGGGAAATATACATAAACTTAAGTTGAAATAGAAAGAAAAGTAGGAACTTGTGCGTGTTTCTCTAGCTTAGACTTTTTATTGCAGCTGACTGGTTCACTTGTGATGGGAAGCAATAAAAGGCAGATGTAAACACTGCCCTGTTGTGTACAGAGCCCAGGATGGATCAGGCAGTGCCAGGGAGGAGCCACGGGGTGAGTTGCCTCCTCTAGCAGGGGGAATGGAATGTTCTTTGGTGGTTTTGGACTAAATCTCTTTGAGAAAATATCCAGGGTCATGTTAGGCAGCTGCTTTCCTTCCCAGAGCTTGACTTGCCTGGGGTCCTGCAAGGTTTCAGGCTGCTCCACTGACACACATTGTGTTGGCACGGGATTACTGAGGAGCACAGTGTGGGATGCGCTAGGTGCAAAAATTACACCAACCTTTACATTTCCTCCACCACCTAGCTCAGATGCTCCAGTTAGGTCTTGGGGAATGTTTGGAGCATAAAACTGAAAGTGTTGGCAGGAACTTCACACAACAAAATGAATTGAACCTTAGGCTCAGGTCAAGGGACAAGGAATGCTTGAGCCTGCCCTGAGCAGGATCACGTTGTGTTCCCTGTGTGCAGACTGGGGATTTGCTGAGCTCTGCTTGGGAACCTGCTTTGTCACTTTTGCAGTTGATGGGGAAGGTCAGTGGGGAAGCACCTTCTGTGCAACGACTGAAAATCGAAAGCTCACAGATTTTTGACCAAGTGTCTTGAATTTGATACTGTAGCCTGACAAGGGGATATGAAGGAGAAGGGGGATTGATGAAGAGTGTTAAATAGATAGCAGAAAGGTGAGGAAATATCCTGAGGCCCAGACTGTAGGGATGAGAAAGAGATCTCATGAAAATTATGTGTAGAGATAAAAGGGGCTATGATCTATTGCAAAACACCAATCCAGGAAGGTGAGATGGATAAGAATTTTTGTGAAATTAATGGGAATTTTACATTCATCTGGAATTTTAAATGCTTGCAGACATCTCCTGAGGGAAAACCCATAGTGGGAAATGGATGATTCAACAAGTTTTAAAGAAGGTAGTGGGGCTTAGTCTTGATTTTTAAAAAAATATTTGATTGTTTTGCAGAATGGAGAAATGTGTCAGGAGCAAAGGCTTTTTTATATTTTAGACAATGAAGGTGAAGTAGCTGTGAGTACAAAGGCAATAGGCAAGTTGGGTGAAATTGAGCATGAAATGAGATTTCACAATCTTTGTGAAGAGATGAGGAGGAACAACAATGTAACAAAAATGGACTTGAGAGAATGATAGCTAAGATTTCTCCAGAGACAAATTTAATAGTTGAAAGCAAAGGTGAATTAGCTGCCAGATCCTCAAAGATGTGACATTATGGTATGAGCACAAAAAAAAACAAACAATGTAGACAATGTAGAGATTAACTTGGCCGAAGAGCTGGGTTCTGCACAGGGAGAAAGAGGGAAATACATCAAAGGGAAAGAAATGGTACCCAAAATGGCACAAGTATGAAGGGATGAAAGGAAGATCCAGGCACTAGGTTGCAATGCTAACTAGCTAGTTAGAGATGTTGAGATGAGGAGGAATCATCCTCAGCATACAGTAATAATAAAGTAATCTAGTCAAGGATTGCTGCTTTGCTTACAGGAGAAAGCAACCTG
>WBNQ01017360.1:6876-20042 GCA_013401375.1 Spizella passerina
ATTTCTTTCCTCTGAACTACAATTTTAGTTTGTGCACCTCACCCCACTTTTTTCCAGTTTTCATATAAAAATCAGAAAGAACAAATTGAATTATCAAATCTTCCTCTTCAAGCTCTGCAATGCCCTTTCCAGAAGATGGTGACTCATAACGCCCTCCTTTCTTTCATATTCTTTTCCAGTCTGTCATCTCCAGGCATGGCATCCAGGCTGTGTCTGCTTCAGAGAGGGGTTTGAGATTTTTTTTGTCCTTAAATCATAAAAGCAACTCTAAGAAAAGAGGGCTTTTTTTCTTCTCTAAATGCCTAATTAGCTCATCTATTCTGATCACTTCACATCTCAAGTGCTACAACATCCTTTTCAATGGTTTTGAAAAAGTATGTCTTAAATAAGCAGCATCTTCCTGAAATGACATTTACCTTACTAATGGCTACTTCATTAATTTCTTTCACATCTGTTCTCAGATGTGAAAATGTGCACCTAATTTTCTATGATGCCACAAAATTGTTCAGTCTGTTCAAGTGAGATGATTTTCGTAATAATTTTGGACATGCATTCTTTGGGCATGCATTCTTTCCTGTTCATATTATTTGCATGTTGTATCTTGAAATTTATTTTGACTCAGTTCAATAGGCTAGAGTGGTTGATCCATGCAGTCCATAGCCTGAAGCTTTTCTATTAACAAGGATTTACAAGCACAGCACAAGTATAAATTACAAGGTCAACAGTATCTTTAATTTATGTAGAAGGAATAGAAAGTATCATATCAGTGGCTTTTTGACTGCATACACTCAAGCTTATCCCTGTTAAAATAAGTATCAAGAATATGAAGTATCTCACATTATTCAGTGTCTAATAATGTGAGATACTGGCAAGCAGAAAATCATTTCAAAACAAGCAAACAAAACCAAATCAAAGAATAATCAATATACTTAGACATAAGCAAAAGCAATGAGAAATAAACTGATAGTGATCTTAAATGCTTCCACTATTTTCTTCCATATTTTCATAGTACTTGAATGGATGAAACTGAAGAAAATTCTCCTCAAGTTGGATATTCTGTCCTGTAACATACCAGGGAATGTGGGAAACTAGTTTTGTCCAAGGTATGTATTGAGTCTCGATGATACAGTAAATCCAACCAAGATGTATGAGCACTACTTCTACTTGCTGAAACTCACGTGAGCTCAGTACTCCAAAATGTGTTAGCCACCAGAGAGCTGCTTTTGGAACTAATACCCTGGCCTTGGAGAAGAATGTATTAACACAAATTCTATTTTGTAGGTCTTTCTCAGAATCCTTCTCCTGCCAATATGTAAATAAGATGCTAATCAAGAGGTGTGCAGGGAAAACGTATGCTGACATGTTGGTGCACAGTGTTTTCAAGCAATACACAGCACATTTATCATGATGTTAATGCGAGATCCCAGAGGCAGAGCTGCCTTTAAGGCATACTTGAGAATGCCAAAGTTTTCCCTTTCATAGGAGGGAGGAAAAATAGAAGATAGGTTTTTCATTCATGAGAATATGAAGATTCCCTGAGTTATGCACAGCAGGTAGAAACCCTAAAATAAAATAATATTTTGCATTTGTGCAGAGATTATTTTTTCCTTTTCTAAACACAAGCACCTTACTATCCACATTACTTTCCCCCTTTTAGAGGTGGCACAACTGAGGCAGAGTTTAAAGCACTATTTTTTCAATAATACTGGCCAGCATTTTGGCTGCTATTTGTGTTAAAGACAAATAGTTTCCTTGCCTTTTCCTTGGGTAACTTACACCTGAAAAGAAGATTATCTAAATAAAGCAAATAAGGAACACAAAATCAGAGATAACTCCTAGTGTTTGCTCAAGCCACTTGCTCAAGGTCACACAGCGAGTCAGTGCAAGGGCTGGGAAAATATTTATGACTCCTATTTCCCAGCTCATTCCAACCCTCAGGTCAGATAATACTCCAAAAGCTTAGAAGATATTCCAAATGTCATATGAATTTGCTTTGAGAAGGGATGCAAATCTGAAGGATAGGGCTTATGGTAAGGAACAGCTCTCTTCTGTGAGCTATAGGTGTGAGGTTTAGCTATATTCCTGTATCAGCAAATGTCCTCATACCTTTCAGGTATCCCAAGTTTAATTTGAAAATGTATTTGATAACAAGTTAGCCTATATTTCCTTATGCTTCTCCTTCCACTTCTTCACAAAAAGTAAGGCACAGAAATACCAATGAAAATATATAAATTTATAGTACAGGAAATCATTTCAACATAGAAACTCGATGATTTGGCGGTTGGACCCATGTCCCTTCTGCCAAAATTAAGTATACACAGCATGCATGAATACACCAAGAATCATGTTAATAACAGTTAGATGTCTTAGCTTTCTTCTCTCTTTACTAGAATCTGCTCCAGAAAAAAGGGTGTCACTCGTAAAACCTAGATCTCACATACATACAAATTATTAGCTATCATCAAAGCACTCAGCAAAAGGCAAACTAATCCCATCCAACAAAGAGCAAACACTTTGTTCCTTCACTTCCAGCAAGAAATTGCACATGACAGTTTCAGATGACATACTGGAGAAAGATGATGTGTATTTTGCAAAGACCCTGAACCTCTTCAAGATGCAGTTCGCTAATACTGAGTTATTGCTCTGCCTTCTCTATTGTTGTTTAGTGATAGTGGGCTCAAGTATCAGAAATACGCTCTGGATTATCATGGATGGTTAGTTATCCATCTGGATCTACCTGTACATTTATGTCATTTTGCTGAGAATATAAATAGTGGCAAAGACATACTCATTGAGGGTTTCAGATGTTCTAAAAGATAATTAAACTCAAAGCCAGTAAAAACATAAAAACTATAAGAGAAGCCACATCATTTTGGTTCTTGATTCCTTTAATATCTTAACTTCCATGTGAATGTTTTAGGTAGGCTTAATCCCGGATCATTTCTATGTACCTGGTTCAGTTAGGCAGTTTACTCCACAGTACAATAAAACTGCACCAAACCAAAATGCTTCTGGTCAGCAGTGCTAAAATTTGTTGCTTGTTTTTATATGATCATGAAAACTTTTTGCTTTATCCTACATTACTTTACTTTCTTTTAATCTTATATGTGCATTAAGGCAGAGACCAATGGCTTAGAATGGCAAATTTGTCACAGTCAACCAAACAAGCAAAATCTGCATCTGAGGAATGCAACATTCATCAATGACTTTGGCTTGGCTTTCTCTTAGTTGCCAGGAACCTTCAATAAAATGGGATGCATTTATGATACTGAGGAAAAGCTAAATTGACATTCAGCTAAAATCAAACAGAAAAGGACACTACACTTTAAGAGCTTTATGAGGAATAGTGTAAGCTTTTGAGCAGTGGGACACCTTAAAACAGTACAAACACAGGAGTATCTATTAAAAAAAGGAAAAGGAAAGCACAAATTAACAAAGTAATTGAAAGCAGAAAATAAATGAAGAATTGTTAGTTTGATAAAAAGCTCACTAACAAAACAACACAGTAACTGAATCACCTTCATTAGTTGTGTTCTTTAATAAAAGAAGGTAATTTGTATCAGCACTGCTGCCCCAGAGCAAGTTTTGATCCTTCATATGCTCTTGGCATTAATGGGCTCAAGCTGAAAACCCACAGTCTGTATTCCAGGTACTTCAAAGTATAACTTCAGTTTATTTACCTTCATGGCAGTCAGGTGAAACAAGCAATTATTTTCCCATTTTCCATAATCCTCTTACTTGCCAGCCCTTGAGCCAGTAAACTTTTATAAAATTAATTAAAAACAATATAAAATCTAAGTATCATTTGATAAAGCACAGTAAGGTTCTCAAGAAGGCAAAACACTTGTTCTCCTAGACAGCACTTTTTTGGAAGCCCTGCAGCAGGCATTTTACAGGACTGAATGAGACTCTGCCATGCACATCAGTAAACAGAGAAGGCTGAATATCTGCTGCTGGCTCTGACAGTGCTCAAGTTGCTGTTGTGACAGCAGAGAAATCTCACCTTATTGTCCCTAGGCCTTGCCACAACTACCAAACAGTCCTTGAGTAGAGCTCAGAGTACATGTCGTCCTTCACAAACATTTAGTTGAAGTTCCTTGGAACGCTTGCTTCCCAAGTTGTGTGACTAAAGAGCAGGTGCTTTTCCTGAATTAAGGAACAATAAGCCTCACCCTAGCTACCCACACAGGTAAGTGTGTGCCCAGCTCAACCAGCACCAGATGGAAGGTATCACCTGCCCAGCCCAATTGAGCAAACAGTGAAGCTTCAGGCATCAGTGAAAAATTCACACTTCTTTCTTCTTTCTTGCATTGAATTGTAGATTTCACCCTATTTACAGATGCATAACTAAATCTAAATAATTCAGAAAATGAAAGTTGAGCTCAGAAAAAGGTGTCATGAGTCCATGTTGCAATACCAGCTGCAGGCTCTGACAAGGAAGGAGGAGGGTGAGGTAGGACAGCACAGAGAGCACAGTCACTGGCACAGCAACATGAGCGTACCCATGAGCAAATCATGAACAAATCACTAAATGGGCAAGGGACATGTGGGGAAAGGGGAGGCCAGCACAGGGAGCAAAGCTGAAGGGTAACAACAGAGCCAGGATCCCAAGCCCTGACTGCCACAATGCTCAGGCTGGGGCACACCACTGCCAAAGTCCTTGGCACAAGCAGCCTTAGGGCTGGCAGTGGTGTCTCTCTCACCCACTGTGATGCTTTGTCTTAGGGCATGGGGGTTAATTGCTGGGAATGTCAAATGAGGAGGGTTAATGATGAGCTGAAAGAAATTTCAGTATTGCTACTGAGCCCTCTGATTACTTGGGTAACTCTGTGGGAGTGAAAACTCTAATGCTATCATCATTTTCTTCCAGGCAGTTAATTCCTTTATATATATTTATATATTTTTCTGTATAAATACATGCACACAGATACATTTTCTCATTCCAGCAATGCTGGGACGTGAAATAAGAATAGCACTTTTTGTCAGTGCTAGCTTGCTAAGATGCCATGTAAGCAGCACTAGGAAAAGTGAAGAGCTCCCTGAATCTGTTTTACTCTTTATTATGGCTACCTCATTATTCAATCTCCCATCCTATTATCCAAAACTTATATAAATTTTTAACATGGCTGATACTTCTAGGTCATGTATGTCTAGAAGTTTTCTGAAATTTCAGCATTTTTAAGGATCATTTTGTGACATATTCTGATAAATAATAATTTTTTTTCTTGCAGCTCCAATGCCTCCTCTTCATCTGGAACACTTACTTAAGAGCTAGTGAGATAACTGAGTGTATCAACTATTACTAAAGACATTCTTATGCAAGTACTGCTTCACTCTTTCAACATCAGTGCTTTAAATATAGCTAAAGAAACAAAACATTTTTCAAGGAAACTTCCAGAACTGTGAATAGTATCATAAATGTGTCTTCCTGTGTCCACCACAGATAGCTGAGTGTAGATACCCATAATCTAATTCAGAATCCATGCGTTTTTATCTCATAATGAATGCCATTAATTGTTTGCTACAGAGTGCAAAAATCCCCTTTTGCTTTAGCTGTTCTGCTGCAATTAGAAAACTATTTCTTTTTCATTTTAACATTACTGCATTTCTCATATTTAACTTGTTGCTATGTAATTGCCCAACATTTAAAAACAATGGCATTCAATCCCAGAACATATCACAGAGGAGTCTTAGCCAGCAGGAGATATCTATTTAATCACTACTTCACATTGTTACAGCGACAGCAGGAGAACTATAGAAAGAATTGCCTTAAAAATTAAACCATGGAGGATGTTAGGACTGCCAAAGAATGGATTTTTAAAGGAAAAAAAAATTCTGATGCTCACAAACAAATCTGTTCTGGTTCTTTTTTTGTGATGATAATGGTTTCCCATAATCATACAAATAACATTTAGGTTATTTCAATAAAATCAGGATACTCCAATCATGAAGACTCAGAAATTTTCTAGCTCCTTAAGACAGGTGTTCAACTTACCTTTGCAGTTCTCAGGATGCAGCCTAGTGCTGCGATGCCCTGGACACACCCAGCCCTCACAGTCACCATCCACCTCACCTGGCCACTAATGGGGCATTCCTAGTCCAGCAGCAGTTCTAAATGCATGGCCAGAGAGCTGGATAAAAACACAGGGTAAAAACACCTGTCTTTTAAAGCAGAACTGATATTATTATTAGCCTGCAGTGGCTACCCTCTGTCTTCAGTAATACACATTCCTAAAGCTGCTCAGATGCTTTTAGCATCTACTCAGAAAAGGCCCCAATGACTCTGAAAAAGCTGCAAACAATGTACTTGCTGCCAGACTTTATTTTTAAGTGAATTCTACAAAGATTTTGTATCTGAAAGACTTCAGGTCCTTAGGTAGAACAAAGGCTCTTTTTCTTCTGTGTTATACTGATATTAGCACCGTTGGCATCTTTATCAGAGAAAGAGACCTTCTGAAAGCCTAAGTAAGCTTGTCAGGATTTACCAGGAATGCTTTGTATTTTCTCAAAGATCCAGCAGAGCACACAGGATAAAACTTATTTTCCTGGGAAAAGTAGAAAATACCTTCCTGCTTTGCACTTTATGCTAGTTTTGTTGGGTTTTTTCTCACTTAAAGTAGCATTAGTTTTGTTACTAGAAAGCCATCAAGTGGTGTATTTATAATTTACACTGTTTATTAGTAGATGAGGGTTATCCCTAGGTGAACCTATGTGTGGCTGTAATACTCCAAAACTCCATGGTCTAGGATCAAGTGGAGCAGGCAGCACAGCTATCGACACAAACCAGAATTCCTCAGTGCTTGCACACTACCAGTACCAGAACTGATTACTCCCAGTGACAAAATTTAAGATCCATGAGCCATGATGTGATGGGGCATTTGTTTAGAAGAGGACTACATCAACTCTTACCAACTCATTAACAACCAGGGAATTGTATTTTTGTCTTCATGATTTCCTTCCCAGCACAGGGAAGGAAAACCATGCTGAAAGGAAGACCCGTGGTGAGGCTGCCCCACTGCAGTAAGTACTAAATACTGGTTAAAATGGACAAGTGAGTTAATTCATAGTATGAATTAAGTATTATTAATAATCCTAGAATCATTAATGTTGGAAAAGACCTCCAAGAACATCAAGTCAAATCTTCAATTGAACACCACCATGTTAACTAGGCCATGGCACTATGTGCCACATCCAAGTTTTTTCTTGAACAGTTCCAGGGATCGTGACTCCATCACTTCCCTGAGCAGCTTGTTCCAACACTATCAGCTCTTTCAGTGAGTAAATTCTTCCTGATATCCAACCTGAACATCCCCTGGTGAAGGTAGCTTGAGGCAATTTCCTCTCATCCTGTCAGCACTTGCTTGGGAAAAGAGATTAATCCACACCTTATTAGAACATCTGTGCAGGGAGTTGTTTACAGGGGTAAGGACTCCAGACTAAATATCCCCAACTCTCTCAGCCATTCCTCATAGGCATTTCCCTCTAGACTCTTCCCCAGGTCCATTGTCCTTCTCAGGACATGCTCCAGCACCTCAGTGTCCTTCTTGCAGTGAGGGGCCCAGAGCTGGACACAGCTCTTGAGCTGTGGCCTCACCAGTGCCCAGTACAGGGGGACAGTCACTGCTCCTGCTGGCCACACCACTGCTGACACAGGCCAGGATGCTCTTGGCCTTCCTGGCCCCCTGGGCACACCCTGGCTCATGTTCAGCTGATGTCACCAGCACTCCCAGGTCCTTTTCCCCTGGGCAGCTTCCCAGCCACTCTGTCCTTGCCTGTGGCACTGCCTGGGGCTGCTGTGACCCAAGGACAGGACTCAGCACTTGGCCTTGTTGAACCTCATTGTGTTGGTCTCAGCCCATTGATCCAGCCAGTCCAGATCCCCTGCAGAGACTTCCTGCCCTCCAGCAGAGCAACACTCCTACCCAACCTAGTGTCATCTGTGAACTTACTGAGGCTGCACTCAATGCCCTCACTCAGATCTAAAGAGACATCAAGCAGGACAGGCCCCAACACTGAGCCTTGGGGATGAGCCACCCACTGCAATCCACCCAATCATCACTAGTAATAAAATCCATGGTATCTCTGCCTGACATTACATTGCATTGACCAGCCAACAATGCACAGCATCCCTATAACTGCACCTCCCAATCTGCCTAAAGTTGGGGGTCTGGTCCTGTTCTGGAATTTAGTTGCCTTCTGAAAATTATACTTTTATTTTTCACATTTGAAAACGATATGTTTTTTTATTTCATCCTAGAGCTGGTATTGCATTTCCTTCCCACACACCCACACACCTACCCCATCCCCTTCACCTAAGAGAAAATTTGCAAATAAAAAGGTACTGTGCTTTATAGTTAATGATCTTTTGCTCTGACAGCATTATTTAAACAAAAGTTTTGTTGCTTTAGCTGTAATTCCACTGGTTAATTGGAGGACTTGCCCTTTTTTTAAATTTAAGTGTTCACCTACTCCTTTGCAGTGACTGAAAACTTTTAGTTGAAACAATTTCTGTGTGAGAAATGTCACTGAACTAAAAGCACTTTTCTAAATATATAACAACCTTTTTTTTACAGCATTGTTTTATGGCAAAAAAAAAAGTATTTTCAACACTTCCAGACATTCATTTGTTCAGCTCCTTTGGAGTAAGGATTTTAAACAATTAGGAGTAGTGCTCCATTATGTAAATTGTAAGGATAGAGTGGAGGAAAAAGGTTTACTAGAAATTTTAGCACTGTCAGTAAATGGACTGTGGCCGTGACACATTATTTCAGATGTTCCTGCCTTTATGAGAAGATAATAAATCCATGTGCTTCCTTTGTTTTTCGGAAATGGAATTTGTGGATGGCTTATAATAGAGGTGAAAAAGTTCCCAATGATGCACAGAATTAATTCCTATCTACTCATATTCAGGAGAGTTTTCTGCAGCATGTGTTGCTTCTTAGAAATCTCCTGTAGCATATCTGTGCATTCAAGTCACCAAAGGCTTGCTTCTTGGTTTTGCTCTAAAATGCCCATTGTATACCACCACTTTTAAGATTTTTGAGGCTGTGCCTGCAAAACATCTGGACAGTCTTAAGGAGGTTTAGATTTAATACTGGACTTTATGCCCCAGTGGACTTGGAAATGGCAAACACTGAGCACAGGTAGTCCCATGGAGCATTCTGCTGGCACTTACCCTGAAGCCCCACACTCCAAGCTTTCTCTTATCTCCCACCCTATGGCCAGTAAGGTACTTGAGAAAGGGAACTTTTGGCTTTGAAAAAAACTTGGAAATATAATTTTATCTCCTCTGACACCTTCTGGGAAAAAAAGGATAAGTCTCTCCTAAATTTGACACAAAGCCAAAACTTCAGCCTTCTTGATGCTGTCAGTGAGTAGAGAGGCAGGGAAAAAGCTCTTATTGATTCCAGAATGTTGTACCTAAAGGGACTGTAAAAATGCAGGTTTTCACACAGCTTTAAGAAAAGCTATTTGTGCTTCAGAGATGCTAAAATGTTGGTTTGAAGTTGTAAGCTGTGTCTAATGGTTTTAGGAACACTGCTATGTAAATTTGGAGTTGCAGAAGTGACTCAATGTGTACCATCTAGATGTACACAGGAATGTATATTCTGTGCATGTGAAGTGTGCCCTATCCTATTCATAAGACTACTTTTTTTAGTTGTTTAGATACAAGAGATAAAAAAAATCCTCTTACAAAAACCTGGACAGCCTCCTTTGTGGAAACAAAGTGGTTTGATATATTGTGCTTGTTCACACACACACCCCCTTTATCTATGAAATGGCTGCAGTACATATTTTGCCACTCCAAGTTTGTGCACACAACTTTTTATCTCGCAGTGTCTGCAAAAGCTACATTAAAAATACTACATGCTTCTGAAGTTCTATTCAATGTTTTCCAGGAGCACATGTAAAAAATGTTCTTGTCTGATACTGGAAGTGATCCCTATCAGTTCTACTTCATAAAATTCCTAGAGCTTTCATTTTCATCCACTTTCACATTCTTCACAACCACTGGTATTGATATGCCATATAACAACCTCTCTCCAGGATGACTGCTGCAAATAAGTACTACTAAAAACATCACAAAGATTGATCCTTTTTCTCCTGCCCAGTTATCAATGTTCAAATGATTAGACAGTCCCCCTGGGCATAAACATGAATAACGAAATGAAGCCTCTGAGCAGCAGCATAGAACACTCTGGACAGGCACCAAATTTTGCAGAGAGTTGGACAAACCTTAAGCAAAATTTATATGTATGAAATCACTCTCTTTTATGTGAAAAGAGTACAAAATCATAACATCTATGGTCCTCTAGTCTACCCAGGGTTTTCCCTGCCCAGTTTGTGTTGAAATTAGCTTATTGCTACATGAGCAAACAAGCAGTAGATTCTGACATAGACCCCAGTGGCACCACTATGAATGTGTTTGCTTCAAGGCTGCACAGTTTCATGACACTTGAGATGAGCTGGTCTAACCTGTAAAAACAGATCGATAGCTGTATGTGTATTAGCCTTGACGTGGCAGTTTTTGTGATCTGGTGTACCTGCACACACACTCTTCTCACTGCACATGCTGCAAATAATTCCAAGAAGCATCCAGAGTTTTTAAATTGTGGTTTACAAGCCTCCAGTGCCCAGAAAGCCAGGAATTCCCTCTGCAGCAATACCATTACTCCTGTTGAATATAGTCTGCTGTGTGGGAAAAAAAAAGAAACATTCAGTTTTGGTGTATACATTTCAAATGACTGCAAGAACATGTGACAGCCCTTACCAGACATTCATGTTTACATTGTCATAGGATCACAGAGTGGTGTGGATTGGAAGGGAATGAAAGGTCATTTAATTCCAACTCCCTGCTGCCATGGGCATGGACACCTTCCAGTGGACCAGGCTGCTCAGGGACACATCCAATCAGGCCTTCAACACTTCTAGAGCTGGAGTATGTAAAACTTTTCTGGGCAATGTTTTCCAGAATCTCATCTCCTGCACATTAAGGAATTTCTTCCTAATAGCCAATCTTCCTCCTGCTCTCTTTTTTGTTTAAAGCCATTCATTCCCCCTTGTTCTATCACCGCACACTCTTGTAAGAAGTCCCTCTCCTGCTTTCTTCTAGCCCCCCTTTAGGTACTGAAAAGCTGTGAAAAAGTCACCCCAGATTTGTTTTCTCCAGTCTGAACAATGTCAACTCTCTCAGGCTTTCCTCATAGGAAAGGTGTTCCATCCTTATCATCTTCTTCTACACATACATTAATAAACAGCAGCAGGAACAGAGAAAAATAGAATACATGCAGCCATGCTTCCTGGTGTGATGACTTTTATAAGCTTGGGACTGAACTAGGACGATTATGAGCATTTTTACTTCATCCTCTTGACTGGGCTTTTCAGATGTGCAGAGAAGCCAACTGAACTGCTCCATGTCTAAAAAGCAGCAGAGGAGAAGAGAAATACCCTGGACAGTAGCTCAGAGGTGAGTTACTTCCAACATTCCTTTGGTGATGTTGAATACCAATTTGTTTCTAAAGCAGCTTTACTCAACCATATGCACCAACAACAGATTCCACCTCCTCAAAACACCTCGCTGGGTACCTGACTTCCACTGTCCAAGAAAAAGACTTGCTCTTTCCTTTCAATCAAATGCCCCATGTCCAAGGCAGCCTAATGCCTCTTTTTCTTCTTCTGTAACAGAAGCAACAGACATTTTGCCAGGCCCATCGACAAGAAGGGAAGGAATCTCCTCAAGACTCTTGAGTTGGAGGCACACTGGATCTGGAGGATCTTCGGGTCTAGAGGATCAGGGTGCAGAGACTGGGGAACAGAGTGGGGAGAAACTTCCCAGGGAGAAATGTAGGGATTCTGGCTTTTTTACTTCTGAAGAGGGGGAATACAACAGCAATGCTTTGAGGAGAGCAGAGTATATAGGATTAGTGGATTTAGAGTAAAACAACAGAAGCAAAACTGTGGAGATGCATCTTTGCTTGAAATACTAGCAGGACCTTGTTTTGGCTTACACTTCCTTTATTAAGTATTGTCTTCCAAAAACAGATGCAGAAGTTTGGTAAATTTGCTTTAGTGATAAGTCATATAGCACCAATAAAAAAGGTAGTGGGGGACGAAGCCCATTCCTTCCAAATTCCTAATAACTAATGAAAACTGTGACAGAGTCATTACTGCCATAGGGGTTCTGGTTACCTCTGTGGATACAAGCTTTTTCTTGGCCCACAGTCAAATGTCATCTCTGCAAACAGCTCACAGCAATTCTGCCCCTGGGAGGTTATTTTGGAACCACTGACTTAGGTGGCACTGTTGGGTTTACTGTTTTCTTGTGAATGTTCCCAGACATTTTGGTGCCTGCCTAAGTACAGGACTCACCAAGAGCAGCTAATACAGGCCATAAAACACTGTAAAAAGAGAATTTCCATTTCAGTTCTGCCTCTGTCCTGAATTCAGGACGGCTGCCTCTGAAGCACTACACTTAAGGGTGCTTATGATTCACAAGAAGTTTCCAGCCCACACAGTAGTTGCAGCTTTTATCTCTTTGGCTTTGATCTCCTCTGTATTCTCTTAAATATAATTAAACCTGTCACATCATTTCCCATCTTACAGCTTTCTCTCTGAAACAAAACATTTATGCACAAATTAGGAATTTTAAACAAAGACAGTTCCAAAGAGTAATAAAATATATTTGGGACATTTCAGCTCCACCTCGTATATCATTTACTGACAAATGTGGTGCATTCCATTCTGACTAACTCTTGAACCAGAACATTATATTTCATGTTTTTCTAGCACAGTGTATTTTACTGCAACTTTCATTAATATTTGCCACTGCTAACTTGGAATCTTCTTGTGACATGAATTTGACAACTCTGGCATAAAACAAAGCACAAGTCTCTCTGACAAACTGCATTAAATCCATCTTGTGGTTTGACACATTGATTTAACTAATGAAAAATATCTTCAAGGAAACAAATTCCTTGAAACTTTTGACAAATCTGTGCATTGTTCACAGTTTTACCACAGGCCAAATCTGTATTTGCCCCCTTAAACAACTGCGCAAAAGCTCAGTGTCTAAAGAGCTGTGAAGTGCACATTATTGCTATGAACCATTCATTTTATTCCTTACTGTGTATGCAGTTTGCCACAGCAGAAAGAAACAAAAGCCAAAC
>WBNQ01017362.1:0-38397 GCA_013401375.1 Spizella passerina
TCTGCCCCTTTGCTCTGCTCTGGGTTCCCAACACAACAAGAACACGGACCTGCCCAGGAAGTCCACAGGACCAGAGGGCTGGAGCTCCTCTCCTGTGAAGACAGGCTAAGAGAGCTGGGGTAGTTTACTCAGGAGATGAGGGAGCCCTGAGATGGAACAGCAGCCTGCCATTACCGATGGGTAGGGGCTGCAAGAGGGCAGGAGAGTGACTTTTTACATGTAGTGATGGGACAAGGAGCTTTAAACTGAAAGAGGGTAGGTTTAGTTTATATATTATGAAGAAATTCCCACTGTGGGAGTGGTAAGGCAGTGGCACAGCTTACCCAGAGAAGCTGTGGAACTGCTCAAGGTCAGCCTGGATGGGGGTTTGAGCAACCTAGTCTAGTGGAAGGTGTCCCTGCATGAGCAATTTGCAAAACCATTAAAAAACAGGTGTATTAAATGCAGCCAAGTTTTAGGACAGTTCTGAAAATCTTATAGACCCTGGCAAACTGTCTTCCCTCACAGGTTATTTATCATAGCTCAAAGAGCCTCTTCATCAAAAGTGCCCTATTGGTTACAGCAAAAGCTGCACTTGTGTCTGCTGCACTTGAGGTACAGATCCATTATCCCTATAGAAAGGAAAACCTCAAAAGGAGAGAGGGATTTGCTTCTCTGTAGGCCAGATTGTCTGTCAGTTGACCAGTTTTTAATTTCAGCACCAACTACTCACTGGTTGCTGCCTCCATAGAAGGCTACATTTCAAAAAATTTAATAGCCGCAATAAATAGCCCTAAACAGTGCATCACTTTGCCTACACATGGAACAGCAAACAAGCATTTGGGGATTATGTCTGCTTTTCATCTTCCATGCCTTTTTCTTCCACCAGTTGCCTTTTGGCTGCCTCCAAGTAATTGCCCCCAGAATAAACAAAATGCAAAATTCATGCTAAAATGGCTTTTTTTCTTTTTTTTTTTGGTAGCGGATTGTTTTATGTTTCTTCCCTCAAAAAATAATGGACAATAGCCTTCTAAAAAATAAATCAGCTGTGTAAGATTCAAAAAGTGTGAATTACTCATCAATGCTCTCAAGTAAATGGTGTGATTCTTGGGGCTGTCCTTGTGCACGGCTAAGAGTTAGACTCGAAATGGGTCCCTTCTAACTTAGAATACTGTGATTCCTTGAATTGTAGCACTTGGCCAGCGCGCACACACCGCTTCGTGCATTAGGCTAAGGCTGCTCACTCGCAGCCCTCGGCTGCACCTTTGTGGTGCTACAGAAGCCTCTCGGGCGCGCTTTCCCCCAACGTGCTGCTGCTGTATCGCAACCAAGCGACGGCCGCCCGCCCGCTGTAAAAGGTGCTGCAGTAAAGCGCCGCGGCACCGCCATCTCCCAATGCCGCTGGATCGGAGCCGCTGCCTGCGCTGGGCCGCGCTCCGCACACAGCCCCGGCCGACCGACTCCCGTGCGTGGATGCGCTCCCCGCCCCACAGGTAACCAGGCAACGGCCGGCGGGACCCTGCGATCTCGCCGCCCTTTGAGGAACAAGAGCATACAAGGAGACAGGTTTTAGCTGCGGCGGTGCAGGGGGAGCCAAGGCCCCGGCGGGCGGGACACGGAGCCCTGGGGCGTGGGGCAGGCACACAGCCTGGCGGGGGCGAGCGGCCGCCAGCCGCCATCTTGCTTGCGGACGCGTACCCGAAACCAAGATGGCGCTTGGGCGTTGAGCGCGGGGCTGGCGCTTCCCCGCCCAGAGCGGAAGTGACGATTCGGCGGCGGCGGCGGCAGCAGCCCCCCGCGCCCCTCCCGGTGGTTTTTGCTTTTCCCCGCGGGCTTCACGTCTTTTCCTCCGGCGAGACGGAAAATGGCCGCCCGGTTGCCGTAAGGGAGCGGGGCCGCCGGGAGTTCCGCCCGCCAGGTGAGAGAAGGGCGGAGGTAGAGGGGCTGCGTGGAGCCTTGGCGGGGCGGTGGCCCCTGGTTGGGGGGAAGATGGCGGGGGGAGCCTGAGGGAGAGCAGCCCGGCCCGGCCCCGCCCCCCAGCGCGCGGTGCTCGCGCGCCGCGCCGTCCCGCCTTCCCGCGCCGCGTGACCTCGGCGCTCCGCAGCCATTATCCCGATTATCCCGATTATCCCGCGCCAGCCGACGGAACGGGACGGGAACGAGCGGTCGCCGTCACCGCGCTGACGCGGGCCCCCGCTTCCCGCGGGAGCTGGACCGAGCCCGGTGCCGTTCCTCCCTGCGCCCCGGGAAGCGAAGGTAGAAGGGGAAGGGGCGGCGGGAGGCGGCAGCGGAGCTGCCTGGGAGCTCCTGGAAGCCTGGCGGGATGGGGGTGTCGGGGTATGTGGGGAATGGGCGGCCGGCCGGCCCCGTTGGGCTTGCGCCCCGGGTGCGCGGCCTTTGGCTTTGGGCCTCCCCGGGGAGGCAGGAAGGCCCGAGGGGATGTGGTTGTACAACGCTGGTTACGGGAATGTTACATTTCCCCGTTATCAGTGTGGGTGTGACACGGAGGAGGGAAAGGTGCCGGAGAGAAAGGATGGTTCCCGGTATTGGATCAGCCTTGACGGTCGGTGGAGGAACTTCCCTTCGGGCATGGCTGTGGTTCAGGCGCTTGTGCCTGAAGTGCCCCACGCCTCCCTGCGCCTTTGCTGCCCTGATTGCAGATGCCCGCAAAGCCCCGTGAGGGACCGCAGCGGGTTTTATGCCCCTCGCTGAAAGGGACTATTGTGTTGCCCGTCTTGATTGTACTGTACTATGCAACCATTGCAGGATCATTCCCGTTATTTCCCCTTTGCTTTGTAAACCTCCTACTTTCCGCCTTTAATTCTATGAAAATCAGGCTCTTGTTTTGTGTGTCATGTTGATCCTTTACGAAGTCAGTGCAGCCCATCACTTGTTTATCTCGGAGATCAAAGTTTTGTCCTCAGAGGAGCAGTTAAATTTTACTACAGAAAGACGCGAGGGCATGCAAAACAAAGGTGCTCCTGACTCTGCGAGTAGTCACTGCTTAAGCAATGCAAATGTATAAAAATATCACTTAGAATAGTTGTTCTTGGTGTGGGAGGGATTAGTTAAACAGCGTGGAGTTGCAGGAAAATGCTGTCTAGCTGCTTTTCTCCTCCCTCCTCCTCGTCCTCCTCTCTGATAATCATGTTGTTTTGGACAAAAGTAGGGAAGAATGAGGACGGGGTAATGGCTTTGGCGCTGAGGTGTGCTCTAGGCATGCATCTCTCTTGTGTCAGGGAAAGTAAGAATTGCATCCTCCCACTTGTCGCTTTTGATGTTGAGTGACAGGCTGTGCTGAGTGGCCAGACGAGGTTCGGTATGTTACATATATCGGTGCTTGGAGCTGGAATGCCTCTTTCCTGGGCAAGGCTTTAGCGTACAAAGCCCGTGTGGAGCAGCTTCTCAGGTGGGGGCTGAGGCTGGCAGGATCCTGGGATAGGAGGTAGGAGCACGTACCATGAAGAAGAGCCTGTTCGCATTGAGAATGCAGAAAACTTTGAAGTGGTTGCAGGAATCTAGAAAAAAATCAGATCCTAGTTTGGAGCTAGGGTGCAGATACTTGGATGGATTATATTCAGGCTGGTTGTCAAGGAGAGGTAGTGCTGTAGGGGTTTGTAGAATGCCAAAGAACATTTGCAGTTTGTTTACAGGTAGGGGAGGTAGGTGAAGAAAGCTCCTGAAGAAAGTGCTCCGCTTGTCAGTGTGAGAGTTTCTCCCAAAGGTATTCCGAAAAAGCGCCTTGCTTGCTTGTTCATTGTGCTGGCACTGGCCTCGTGCAGCTTTGTGGTAAATGGGATCTGGGAAGTGATGTGCCTGAAAATGCAGCTTTTGTCCAGAGTAGTTTTCTTATGGATCACTGCTGCAGCCCACCAAGCATCTCTGAGGGTGTCAGTCTTGGAACAGATGAGGGCGGGAAGATTGGCTTTTCTGCAGCAGCAATTCGTGTAGTTCATAGCAGAGACTGGGGAGAGCGTGGTGTAAGGGCGTATGAAAACACGGTGTGTAAAACACACACACAGAAATAACAAAGGCTGTCCAAAACAGTATGTGTCCAAAAGCATGCTAATTCCTTTTTGTGTATGCACCCATTTCTCAGTCACTTTGGTTTCTTTGTTTTTTTAGTTAGAGGAGAAACATGGTTTTGTTTGCCATTAGTATTACATAAAAGACAGCTAACAATCATATGATGGTTTTGCAGAGGTGATTTTGCTATTACTAAGATGCTGATTTTTGACTTAATTTAGAAATATTTTGTGTTATTTTCTGTATAGAAATTAATGAGTTGGGGGAGAAGAAGGCCTTAGTATGTTTTACTGTTTCCATTGTATTTCCAGCATATTAAATGGAATAGTGAAGTAGTGCTTCCCACCTCTTGTTTGTATTAATAGTTTGGCATATTTGCCGTGGAATTTTAGGTTTTGAAGGAATCCAAGTCACTGATGATCTAAGTAGGATGGGTTTAAGTGACTATAAACTGCATTCTATTCTTATGTATGATGGGCCCTGCTAGAGTTGTGGACATTAAAAAAAACAAGCACTGAATAGATGACTTACAGTGTTGTCTCATTAAGACTGATTTTATTTATTTCTATGGGTGTATTATGAGAAACTACTGCAAATTGTGTGGAGTTTTATGAAGACTGTCCTATCCCCTTTTGTGTTGTCATGGTTGTATAATCATCCCATTTTTTGAAGCCTGAATCTCTGAATGAAAACTCATTTTGGCAATAGCTTGTGAATTACTTAAACAAGATTTTTATTTAAATCTACTTGACAGCTCTCAAATAACGTTTAAACAAGAGAAATGCAGACTACGAAATAGCTATAAAGGAAGGGTAGCTAAAATAATGGATCCTAAAATGTCTTAAACTTACATGTGATGTACAACTTGTTAAACGGCCTAAGAGACGTGTTGCATCTACAGTCTGTGGACTCTGACAAAACTCCAACACCACTGGTGTAGTGAAGACTCCTAAAAATACTATATAAAAGGAATTGGTTACCATTTTCCTTGTACTTCTTGTTTTTTATTAAACATAGCAAATGCTGACAGTGTCACTTGCTTCCTTCTTGTTGTGTTGCTTGTGGTGGGATAAGCCCAGTTGTGTTGTATATCTTCTTTCTGCTTGATGGTCGCACTTGCTGGCCAAGACTGATTGAAGACACCCAAAGAAGAAGACATCCTGTTGTTTTTTTCATTAAGAAACTTATCTGGATGTGATTCAATAACTGACAGATGATGGACTGGCCAATTTTCTGAAAACGTGGTTTCTGTGTTAAGTCTTGGTTGTTTGGGTGTGTTTGGTTTTTGTTATTTTGACTTTATATGTGTGTGTTTATTTTGGTGAGGTTTTTTGTTTGTTGGTAGGGTTTTTTGGTGCTTTGATTTTTATTTTTAAAGCTGCTTGCAAGTATTGTTAAAAATCTTAAATACCACCAAGGTTGTTGCTTCTTGAGGCTATGCCAGGCTGGGTTAAGTTTGCAGTGCTGCCAAAAGAAGCAGTTCTGCCCAGCTGCTGTTTCAGTTTCTCTGTGTTGGCCCAAGTGTTTGTGGGCTGTGTAATGAACCGTATAAAAAAAAAAAAGTTGTATTGAAAGTGATCCAGTATGTGGGTGCAGAAATACTTAGACTGGCATCAGAAAGATCATCAGGAATGTGAGGAAATACAGGATAGGAGAGATGGGACAGTTTCTTTAAACTAGCAGAGCCACATTATTCTGTGGAGCTGCAGCAGCTTCCTTTGTAAAATCCAGATTTTTTTTAACATGGCAGTGAAATGGTTGAGGGCCAGGCATCTCCTTTCAGTTATTTAGGGTGGAAAGTGAGGAAAAAGGGAAAAGGCTCTAGTGTGGACTACAGCCCTGGGGTTTCAGGCACAGGCCGTGTTCCTAGCAGATGTGGTCCTGTCTTGAAAATGCTGGGTGAGAGTGATGGCGCCTTTTCACATTGTTGATGCACACGTTAGGCAGAGTGTGTGTCTCTTCTGAGAGCAACAAATAATGCTTGGGACCTCTTTGTCATTGCACTTTATACTGTGCTCTTCCGTGATGTGGTGTAGCCAGTGCAGCCTGGCCACGAGCAGGAAGAGGCTGTGGGTGATTTCCTTTGCTGCTGTGAACCAGGATGTTGTAGCTGTTGTGGTGCTCTGAGGGTGGGTACTTCTGTGAAGGTGTGCAGCGTGTAGGAGCTGACTGTCACAGACAGCTGTTTTCCTGCATACTTTTGCTACTACCTCAAATCTTTTCTAAATGAGCTTTAATAAAGGTTAATAAAATTTTAGATTCTTGCATATTTTGAGAATATTTACATGGACCAAAAAAACCTCAGCTATGTATGTAGTCTTTTCACTTCTGTTCTTAAGCATCAGTGTTGTTTGGATACCAGTATCTTGTGTGTCAAGTTTTACCTATTGCAACTAAATGGAAACAAAGCTGCAAATAGTTAAATGGTTTTTATTCAGTAGTTAAGGTTTTTTAATAAAAGTTTTTGGTTTTGTTTTTTAATGTTATATCCATACTCTTCTTAAAAAGCTTAAATGGGAAAAGGGTGGCAGATATGTTTTAGCTGCCAGGGTTGGATGTGGTATANTTTGGTGCTTTGATTTTTATTTTTAAAGCTGCTTGCAAGTATTGTTAAAAATCTTAAATACCACCAAGGTTGTTGCTTCTTGAGGCTATGCCAGGCTGGGTTAAGTTTGCAGTGCTGCCAAAAGAAGCAGTTCTGCCCAGCTGCTGTTTCAGTTTCTCTGTGTTGGCCCANAGCTAATGTGTTATTTAAAAACAGAAGTGTGGCTACTTTTCACCTTTGCCAGTTGCTAGAAAAGATTTCTAAGACTGAAAACTCACTACCAGAGTTTGAGTTATGGTAATTTAAGATCCTGTCTTCTACTTAGAGGTTTTAAAAGTGAAGCAACTGTCTTGTTCCATATCCCCAGGATCTAGAGACTTGTCTAAATTAGGATTTGGGATTTCAGCTAGCACCAGTTTAAGTCAGAAATCTAGATTATATAAGTATTCATTTAAAATCTCAGTCTGAACTTGAAGTTTGTGTTGCTTTTTCTGTACTAGACTTCTGAATGCCTTCGTTACCCTTTACTGGCTAATACCATCTCGCCTTTTGTCTAGACAAAATCTGACATGGTCCGATACACTACTGTGCTCCTTCGGAGACTCATGCTTGCTGATGATGAGAAGTAAAAACTTAATCTTAATAAAGCATATATTTTGTAGAAATTGGAAATATCTTGGTCACTACTAGTGAATGGTAAGTGGACTTTTGAAAGCAGTGTTTATGAGCACAAATGCTACATTTCTTCTTTTAGATGAAGAAAACATCTATGAACAAGTGTGGAAGTGTCCTTTAGGAGCAGTCAATGTATTATGCCTTTGGATTTAATGAATTGAATTGTTGAGCTGAAGAATTTCTGAAGATCCAGACTGTCTGTAGCAAACTGGGATAAAATTCCTGTTTTGTTGCTTGAGTGGAATTGAAAAGTGTGCTTAATGTTGAGTTGGACTACAAATGTACATAGTCTTAAGGCTTGGAGGGAATTAAAAACTGAGGCCAGTGAAGAATTCATACATTAGGGACTGGCTTTGTTCTTATAGTTATGCTTCCTTTCTGCATAACTGTAAAAGAGCTGGTTCTTGAAGACATTCGCTCTTTAGGTGAAATTATATATGTATGCATTTTAAACAAGAAGTTATACTAGAGTAATGCTTCTGTAAATATTGCAAGAGAAACCTAAACATAAAGCTTTCACCGTTGGCCTGAGTTCTCATCCCCATTTTTTTTTCCAGTATGATAGCTCTAGTCAAGTGCAGAGCTGTGTGCCAGAGTTCAAACTGGTCTAAAAGTTTGCCACTGTCCTTTTTGCCTCCCTCTTTCTGGCTGCATGCTGTTATTTGCTCCAGCTCAGTTTGGCCCTTCATTAAGCCCCTAGGATAACTTAGTTAAATGAAAGTGGTCTCTAGGTATCAAGAGCTGGTCACTGGAGGACCTGAAGGCTGTCAGGGCTGCTCTGAAGGTGAGGATAATGTGTTGCACAGCCCTGTTACCAAGGCTGAGGAGGGAGTGGTCATGTATGGAAAGGGATTTGCCAGTTTTGGCAGTGGCTGGCTCTTGAGCTGCTCCGGTCTTAGTGTGCAGCATCACTGAGTCCAAGAGTAAATTTGCTATTTGTTATGTGTTGTCTTTTCATGAGGTTAACGTTTGAACCCGTTTAAGCAAAAAGGTGCTTCCTTTTAGGTAATGTTTGTGTCTTTGACAGTCTCACTTTTTGTTCTGTAGGACTCAGTATTGCTGAAAGCACAAATACAGAGTTTTGAAATAATTTCTTCATTGATATCAGCTAACAGTTTGAGGTAAGTTTAACTTAAGTCCTTTTTAAATGTTCTGATTAAACTCAGCTATTGAAAATTAAATCTTGTTTTGCTTTCCTATATTTTATGCTTGCAGTAAGAAGCTACAGTATAAAAAACTGTCTTGTAAAGATCAACTGTACTTGTCATACATAGAATGCAAATAATTTAAAGCTGAGATTGAGTTATATTATAAACATTGTGCATCTGATGTTTGGTTTGATAATTACTTGTAACAGAAAAAACCCCACCAGGTTTTGTTTTCTGTCACTCTTGGAAAATTGGCATGTCTTAAACAGTTTAAAAGGTCTAAATTTATTTTGCCTGTGAGTATTCGTCCTAAATGATTGCAAGGCATTTTCTGTAAACTTAATTGAACTCAATGAATTAGAAAATATCTTCAGAGTATAGGTTCTGCAAATTTGCTCTTTAGTGGAAGGAGCCAGTAAAAAAGAGCATTCAACATACTCTTCTTCGCCAAGGTAAATAGTTTTTTCTGAGTTACGTGGAAGTCTGGTTTAAATTCAGTTTTTGCTGGGCTGGTTTCAGATGAGTTTACATCTCTTAGGCCGTGCAAACTCTCATGGGGAAAGTCGTGTGGGGCAGGATGAGCCATTTGATAGGAGGAAAGGTTTAATGCTTTTCTCTTTTTGATTCTCTTAGATATGTCTAAAGTCTCTGTTATTTTGGTAACTTTAAATTAAACTCTATTGTTGTTTTTTTCTTTACGTAATTGAAATACCACCCAGGTAATGAGAAAGATGATATAAGAGAAAGTACTTGTTATGTTGAGCTA
Organism: Spizella passerina; assembly: GCA_013401375.1. Lineage (NCBI taxonomy): Eukaryota > Metazoa > Chordata > Aves > Passeriformes > Passerellidae > Spizella > Spizella passerina. The sequence goes on from WBNQ01017362.1 coordinate 9,140, forward strand.
GTATTTTTTAACAGTAATTTAGGCTTTCAAGCCTGTTTGCAATACAAGCGGTAAATGTTTGATTTTTTCCGTTTCTGTTTTAGTTTTATTATTAAATGATTATAATTGAGCATTAAAAGGCCTGAAAATGTCTAGTTACTTGTTCATAGCTTTCATTCAGGTTGTCTAATGTGACACTTGTTTTTTGTTTGTTTTTTTTTTAAAGCTGGGCAATTTCAAAAGAAAATGGTAATGGGTCAAGGTTTTTATTAATTAAATTGGGGATTTTTAGCCACTGATCCGAAAAGAAAAGGAAAAGGTGTGTATTTTTTTATGGTTAGCACTAATTCTAAATATCTATTATGACTGTACATAAGAAGAAATGATAATTTATTATGAATTACTTTCTTTTATTTGTCATTGATTCATAAATAAGCTGTAGTTTTCATAGCTTAATTTGTGCTGAAGTGTGTTGAATCTTGTTGCAAGCCATGTTGTTTAACTAGTTGTTAAAATCTTTAAGTCAGCCATGCATTTTACATGTAGGTTAAAAAGCTAAGTTAATCTAGAAGATGCAGGATGGGCATCTTGAGCAGTGGAAGTTCAGATCAGAGGGATGAGCTTTAGTACATATGGTTAAGAGAAATAATGCCTGTGGGTCAAATTAACAACTGCTAGTCCAAATACTTCAGGGGTTTTCCTTTGCTCCTGTGAATGATGCATTGTTGAGGACTGTGAACTCCTGGAGAAGGAGCAGTGTGTTGGAAATGCAAGAGAACTATAAACAACACAATAGCTAGAATTTTGTTACAATATATTAAGATGTCCGGAATTACATTATTCTTTCCTTAATTTGCAGAAATGTTTCATTTTCTGCTGCTTCCTTTCTCCTACAGGATCTGTGTGCAGTTGAATCTGGAAAAAACCTTTCACTGTTACACTTCATGTTTTCAGAGAAATTGTGTGCGCTGCAGGAATGTTAAGTTCTTTAAAATGTGGTTAAGTTTTTAATTTACTAATAAATGTACTTACATTGTCTCCAAAGCTCTTCTGTTTAGCAAATGCTATACTACTTTGTAATAGTGTCATTTTAGTAAATGCAAATTTTGTTCATTTATATAATTTACATGGATGCTAAATGGTTGCTTCTATTTTTTCCCTCCTCTCATTGCTTTTCCTTTTGGGAAGGAGTAGATCTACTAGCAAAAATGGGTCGATCTAATTCTAGATCACATTCGTCAAGATCGAAGTCCAGATCTCAGTCCAGCTCTAGGTCAAGATCCAGATCACATTCAAGAAAAAAGAGATATAGGTGAGTCTTACTGCATGAAAAGGTGATTTGGTATATTAGTTTTTATCCATAGAATGTTTTTCACTTGCATGATGCTATGGCAGAAGTGAGCTTGGAATCCTATTTCATTTTCGGCAGTAGGTAAACTATGCTTTGAGTGTAATTTTTGTTTAATTTTTTTCTCCCCCTCTTCCTGTATCTTAAGATAACTTCAGAATGGTAGTGGTTCTTCATGATTTCTGGCCTGTTTGATTCTTCCCTTCTGCTTTACATGATGTTTTCTTCATCTAGTCTCTTTCCCTGTAATTTGTTATTTCTTACTAAACTTTTCATATCTGAAGTAACTTAAGGCTTCAGTAGATAAGTTTTGCTGTATGTTGTCTTCTCAGTTGCCTCCAGTGTTTTCCTCATCTTACGTATTAGTGGACATTACCATCTCCCATAAGGAGTGGGTCAGTTGAGTTTCTACCGTCTCAGCTGCTGCCATGCACAGGCTGGCATATTACACTGGGAGGGCCATGTCACTCCCTGTTCCAGACTGTGAACCGTGGTGGCTGAGAAACTGAATGCTGTGTTCCAGGGTGGTGGTGATCTCTAATAAAATGTCTGAGGAGGCCAGTGAGGCTGGTAGTGTTTTAACCATGTGATGCCAGGTTTCACAGTCTTTAGTGGTATAGATTGTTTATTATAATTAATTTATTTCAGAAATAATAAATAAAGAGAGATTGCAGAAGTTACTTAAAGACCAGGGAGTCTGCCTCCTTTGCCTTCTGAGTGCATTTTGAGAAATCTAGCATTTTGCATCAAGGCATTTTCTTTTTTTTTCCTCAGATTTTCCAGTTGTAAAATGTTAATGTTTGTTTTTTATTTTAGCTCCAGGTCTCGGTCAAGGACGTATTCCCGATCTCGGAGCAGAGATCGTGTTTATTCTAGAGATTATCGCAGAGATTACAGGAACAATAGAGGAATGAGACGTCCCTATGGTTACAGAGGAAGAGGTAGAGGGTATTACCAGGGAGGAGGCGGTAGATACCATCGTGGAGGCTACAGGCCTGTGTGGAACCGAAGACACTCCAGAAGCCCTCGGCGTGGCCGCTCCCGTTCCAGAAGTCCAAAACGAAGGTCGGTGTCTTCCCAGAGGTCCCGGAGCAGGTCTCGTCGATCTTACAGATCTTCCCGGTCCCCGAGGTCCTCTTCATCTCGTTCTTCATCCCCATACAGCAAATCACCCGTCTCTTCCAAAAGACGTGCATCTCTGGAAAAGCAGGCAAAGAAAACTGAAGGGGCTCCTTTGCAAGACAGTCCCTTGAAAAATAAATCACAAGATGAACAGAAAGATGCGTTTGAGCACGACCCATCGGAGTCTCTTGACGATTTTAACAAATCATCAGCAGCTTCTGGCGACATTTGGCCTGGCCTTTCAGCGTATGATAACAGTCCAAGGTCACCCCATAGTCCTTCTATTGCCACCCCACCTAGTCAGAGTTCATCTTGCTCTGATGCCCCTCTGCTTAGCACAGCCCACTCAGCAAAGGACACACCTCAGCATTCCCATTCCATTCAGCATAGTCCTGAGAGATCTGGCTCTGGTTCTCTTGGAAATGGTTCTAGCCGCTATAGTCCTTCTCAGAATAGCCCATTGCATCATATCCCTTCGAGGAGAAGCCCTGCAAAGACAATCCCATCACAGAGTGCCCCCCGTGAGGAGGCTCGAGTGCGGTCATTTTATCCTGAGGGTGGTGAACAGGAAACTGCAAAAGGTGGAAAGTTTATGAAAAGGTAAGAACCAAGTTATAAGCCTACTGTTGCCTCTTAAAAATATTGTTAGTTTCGTCAAGATCATCACCATAACCTTGGAAAATGCATTATGGAAGGCTAGTAATACTAGTCTGGTTGGAATTGAGCTTGAAAGATACATATGCCTTCTCCTGCTAGGATGCTTCAAGGCTTTGAAATTTGGGTAGTAGAGATAAGGACCTTGAGGAGGAATTGGTTTGTGCTTTTCCTCTATGGTTTATCTTGTACTCAATTTTTTATGATTAAGAAAAATCTTAATTGGAGTAGTGCATCAGATTTGCTGGCTTGATAGTGAACTCTGTTCAGGTATTTCAGAATTTTAAAGCTTCATGTAGTTTGAAATGTAAGTATTCTGGAAGTCTAGAAATGTCCATGTTGTGCAATAATTTTTTTATGTTGACATAAACAGCATCAATTGGCTAATTGTGTCGTGCAATATGAAAACTGTGATGTCTTAAATTGCATTACTTATCAAAGAGGGTAGCTGTTGATATTCTGGGAATATAATGCTGTTGATGTGAAGGAAATTGTGTATATATTCCAGTGAATGTAAAATTCTTCAATTTGTTCTTAAAAAGTTTGACATAGTAGTAATTTTTAAAAGTTGTTAGAGTCTTACTGGCATTAGACTGTTCCTTTTGAATGTGACTGGTGTTTCAGTGGATTTCTTACAAAAAGAGTTAGAGAAGTTGTAACTATGCTATATAGGCTTGATTGTAAGCTTTTAAATTAATTTGTCGAGTCAGTGCTTTATTATGTAATAAAGTTACTGCTTAGGAGATCAAAAATACAACTTCTCTTGCATCAGATGTGTTGGAGTTGATGAAGGTATTATAGAACCTGTGTGACCATAGCATACAGATAAGGCAGTGGCTGAAATAATTACTTGGTGTGTTTCTGTGTTTAGGAGAGCTGCCTTCTAATGGTTCCCTGCTTGAACACAATATAGTGAATGTACTAAGCCTGTGTCATATTGTGGAATTATCTTAGTAATGTGCAGGATCTTGAAAATAATTCACTTTTTTATGCTACTACTTCAACTCTTTCAGCAAAAGAAGTGCAAAATGAATTGCAGTCTTGGGTTTTCATACCATGTGAATTTGATGGAAAAAATTACTAGTGTAATGAGAGAGAATGTGAAACTGGGTACTGATTAAGAAAACAAGCAAGTAAATTTCTAGGCATTCTGCAGAAAGGCATTGTATTCTTCAGATGCCTCCAGTAGTGTATATATGACAGTGGATGCAGTGTTAATGATGTGCCAAGCATTGCATGCTAAAGTTAATTGCTCGGAGGAATGTATTTTCATCTTCTTCTTGGTGTGGAATTGACACAAAAGAGGAATGCAAGTGAACTGGAATGAATGCAATCCAGAGTTACCAGTCTCTTCTTTGCTATCCACAGGTACACAGATGAAGAGTCTAGAGTATACCTGCTTGATAGGGGTAATACCAGGGAGAAGGAGGCCCAGAAGGAGAGAGGATCAGAAAAAGGGAGGACAGAGGGAGAAAGGGAATGGGAGGAACAGGAAACTTTAGATTTTTTCGTTGATAAAGAGACTGGGAAGGAAAAGTTTAATGACTCTGAAGGGGAGGACACAGAGGAGACAGAGGATTACAGACAGTTCAGAAAATCTGTCCTGGCAGATCAGGGTAAAAATTTTCCTACTGCATCTCACCGGAATGCTGAGGAGGAAGGAACCAAATACAAATCTAAAATATCAATCAAGGGCAATAGAGAGAGCGATGGATTTAGAGATGAGAAAAGTTATAAGCTTAAAGAGACTGGCTATGTAGTGGAAAGGCCTAGTGCAACAAAAGATAAGCACAAGGAAGAAGACAAGAGTTCTGAGAGACTAATGATGAAGAAAGAAACTCAGTCACCTGAGCAGGTAAAGTCTGAAAAGCTCAAAGAACTCTTTGATTACAGTCCTCCTCTACACAAGAATCTGGATGCGAGAGAAAAATCCACCTTCAGAGAGGAGAGCCCACTTAGGATCAAAATGATAGCCAGTGACTCCCATCGTCCTGAAGTTAAACTCAAAATGGCACCAGTACCTCTTGATGATTCCAATAGGTAAATGATTCCACTTTACAGTGTGGTTCTCCACCTGCCTGCAGTGTTGTTCGTATTTATTTAAACTAGTGGTTTCTTTTGTGTGTCTCTTTGTTGTTGACGCATTTTAGACCTGCTTCCTTGACTAAAGACAGGCTGCTTGCTAGCACACTTGTCCATTCCGTCAAGAAGGAGCAAGAGTTCCGATCCATCTTTGACCACATTAAGTTGCCACAGGCCAGCAAAAGCACATCAGAGTCATTTATTCAGCACATTGTGTCCTTGGTTCACCATGTCAAAGGTATGTGTTTAGTTTATTGTGCCAGATATGCGGCTGACAAGTTCATTTAAGTCCATTTGCTGTTTCTAGTACAGGAAGATTTCAGGTCTCTTCTAATGTAGTGATTTACTCAGACTTTCTTCCTGTTGAGGTATGCATGAAAATAATTAGAAAAATAATAGCCATGGAAACTAGGACAAAAGAACCACAAGCAGTGTAGAGTATAATAGCAGGTATTCTATGTCTGCAGTGCAGTTTACACATACACTGGTCAGTTTTTCTAATTTTATTTTAATGAGTTTACCATACAATTTTATATTAAATGTTGTGGTGTGGGTTGACAGATGTCTTTGTACTGTAAATAACAACGGCATTCCTTTTGAGGCATTCTAGAGGTCATTTCCAGATTCTTATTAGAAGGGTTTTTTTTCCCCCTCAGGAAGATTGAAGAAAAATTCTATTCTAAATGGTAGTAAAGTTCATGGTTATAATGTGTTTTATTCCTATATGACAATATTTTCAGGAATTTCACTTACACAAACTTGGCAGTGGCTAGATAAACCTCCATTAATTGAGTTATACATGAATTATTTTCTGCTATAACAGTAGTGGCTATTTTGTATAAACACCAAGAAGAACCTTCAACAAACCAATACAACAGAAGTCCTCCCCCAAAGCCACTGAAATCCAAACCTGGACCGTAACATACCACATCGAAGTAGATATGTTTCATTTAGGTCATATCCTCTGAAGTATTTTTATGGGAAAATAGATAATTCCTAAAATTCCCTGGGGATGTCTAGAGTATTCTTTAAATGTTTTTTTTTTTTTCTGTAGCATTTGCTTTATTTCACTGGACTTTTGTCTTGCTGTTATGTTGAATGTGACTGAGATAGTACAAAACTGATGAAAGTAATTTTGCCATATCGCCACAGTAAAAGGAAAAGTGGAAATGCTTAATTAGGTACCAGTTTCAATGAACCTGTCTGTAAGCATTGGTTTTAAGATGCATTACCTTCTAAAATTGCTGAGATTTGTGTGCTAGAAATATGTGCTGAATTCAGTTAAAAATCTCCATTTTGTTGACATAATTCAGATTACTAAAGCCAAGTTATTTCCTTCATATTGAATTGCTTACAAAGTAATAGTCAATGATAATGGACTAAGATAATGTATTAGTTAAAAAAAATATTGGGATACCTGTTTAGTGTATAATGATTTGTTGTGAACATATCTATTTATTGATCTGTAAAGAAAGACACAATCCAGTGAGAGCTTCTGTAAATTTTTGCTTATATGATACATATGTAGCTGTAGGTAAAAATAACACTTGCAGAACTCTCACACGTTGATCACAGAATAGACTTTTTCTGTAAATTTTTCTATGTTGAATATCTTATAAATTTAACAGCCTGTATGGTCAAGTTATTAGAATGTGTACTGTTATGGTTTTTTTGGAAGCAGAACATCTCTTTAAGTTTCAGATTTACTGTGGTCTGTGATCAGAATTTTTGTAACTTTTTTGACAAACTGAAGTTATGTTCATTATTGGTGTGATGCGACCAGTCTGAACAGCTCTTTATTAATGTAGAGCTGAAAATGCCCAGTGATGTTTTCTTTTTCATTGTAACTAGGTCCTGGAATGTGTTTTGAAATGGCAAAATCCATGTTACAAAAGTAAAATAGCTGTTGAAAGATACAGATGCCAAACAGGCAAAGTTGAACCTTCTGTCTTCCTGGCAAAAATGGCATAAAAACAGAATTACTAGCTCAAATTCCTGTGTTTGATGGAATTATGATTGAGGCACTACCCTTGTAGTGGCCGTTTCAAGTTTTAATGGTTGGTTATGAGACAAATGCTGGATGCCGGGCGGTAAGTTGATACAGATGTATGTTGACCTGTTAAGCAGATAGCTTGCTTCATATGTAACATTTCATAGCTCATGACTTTTATGTATTTCTATATTACATTTAAACACATTTGTTGAGCTGGTTTAAAAACTGAGTTTTGCTGTGGCTAATTTAACTGTCTCTGAAGGAAGGAGAAAATTTGTCAGAGATGTTGTCAAGTTTGCCAAGGTGCCAGATGCTTAAATGAATTTATTTATGCATAGGTGTGTTAATTGTATCGTTTATCATCACCCAATCAAGAAATTATATTCCTTTAAGAAAAGAATTGTTAGGTCATTCATGTAGTTATTGAAGCGCACATTACTTGAATGTTTGCACTAATTCTNGTTCATGGTTATAATGTGTTTTATTCCTATATGACAATATTTTCAGGAATTTCACTTACACAAACTTGGCAGTGGCTAGATAAACCTCCATTAATTGAGTTATACATGAATTATTTTCTGCTGTAACAGTGGTGGCTATTTTGTATAAACACCAAGAAGAACCTTCAACAAACCAATACAACAGAAGTCCTCCCCCAAAGCCACTGAAATCCAAACCTGGACCGTAACATACCACATCGAAGTAGATATGTTTCATTTAGGTCATATCCTCTGAAGTATTTTTATGGGAAAATAGATAATTCCTAAAATTCCCTGGGGATGTCTAGAGTATTCTTTAAATGTTTTTTTTTTTTTCTGTAGCATTTGCTTTATTTCACTGGACTTTTGTCTTGCTGTTATGTTGAATGTGACTGAGATAGTACAAAACTGATGAAAGTAATTTTGCCATATCGCCACAGTAAAAGGAAAAGTGGAAATGCTTAATTAGGTACCAGTTTCAATGAACCTGTCTGTAAGCATTGGTTTTAAGATGCATTACCTTCTAAAATTGCTGAGATTTGTGTGCTAGAAATATGTGCTGAATTCAGTTAAAAATCTCCATTTTGTTGACATAATTCAGATTACTAAAGCCAAGTTATTTCCTTCATATTGAATTGCTTACAAAGTAATAGTCAATGATAATGGACTAAGATAATGTATTAGTTAAAAAAAATATTGGGATACCTGTTTAGTGTATAATGATTTGTTGTGAACATATCTATTTATTGATCTGTAAAGAAAGACACAATCCAGTGAGAGCTTCTGTAAATTTTTGCTTATATGATACATATGTAGCTGTAGGTAAAAATAACACTTGCAGAACTCTCACACGTTGATCACAGAATAGACTTTTTCTGTAAATTTTTCTATGTTGAATATCTTATAAATTTAACAGCCTGTATGGTCAAGTTATTAGAATGTGTACTGTTATGGTTTTTTTGGAAGCAGAACATCTCTTTAAGTTTCAGATTTACTGTGGTCTGTGATCAGAATTTTTGTAACTTTTTTGACAAACTGAAGTTATGTTCATTATTGGTGTGATGCGACCAGTCTGAACAGCTCTTTATTAATGTAGAGCTGAAAATGCCCAGTGATGTTTTCTTTTTCATTGTAACTAGGTCCTGGAATGTGTTTTGAAATGGCAAAATCCATGTTACAAAAGTAAAATAGCTGTTGAAAGATACAGATGCCAAACAGGCAAAGTTGAACCTTCTGTCTTCCTGGCAAAAATGGCATAAAAACAGAATTACTAGCTCAAATTCCTGTGTTTGATGGAATTATGATTGAGGCACTACCCTTGTAGTGGCCGTTTCAAGTTTTAATGGTTGGTTATGAGACAAATGCTGGATGCCGGGCGGTAAGTTGATACAGATGTATGTTGACCTGTTAAGCAGATAGCTTGCTTCATATGTAACATTTCATAGCTCATGACTTTTATGTATTTCTATATTACATTTAAACACATTTGTTGAGCTGGTTTAAAAACTGAGTTTTGCTGTGGCTAATTTAACTGTCTCTGAAGGAAGGAGAAAATTTGTCAGAGATGTTGTCAAGTTTGCCAAGGTGCCAGATGCTTAAATGAATTTATTTATGCATAGGTGTGTTAATTGTATCGTTTATCATCACCCAATCAAGAAATTATATTCCTTTAAGAAAAGAATTGTTAGGTCATTCATGTAGTTATTGAAGCGCACATTACTTGAATGTTTGCACTAATTCTTACTTTAAGTTAGACATGAGATGAATGGTAAAGTGTACTTGCTGCAAATATTTAGGACTCAAAAGTAATTTCACTTTCTCTTGTGGGCAAAATATAAAATAACAGTTTAAGAAATTGCTCTTTATCATTAGAGGAAAATGTCACTGAAAATGAGCAAGTCCAGTCAGTAATTGATGCTTGAATTAGATACGATACAGTCATGGCATACGTAGTAGACTTGCAGTGATGCTGTGCGCTGTTATTTTCTTTAAGTTACAGCATGTGTAAAACTAGGGAAAAACGCCACATTTGCTTGTCCTGATAAATTTATTGAAAGTACTGTGGGTTTTGCCTGCTACTTGCCTTTCTGTCAGGAATGAAATACGTGGCAGTTGAATGAAACTAATGAAACAGTGTTTTTTCTATTGTAACCAACAGAGCAATACTTCAAGTCGGCTGGAATGACCCTAAATGAGAGGTTCACTGCCTATCAAAAAGCAACTGAGGAGCACTGCACCCGACAAAAGAGCCCAGAAATACATAGGTATATGTTAACTGCATATGCAGATGCTTTGCGTTTCAAATAATGTCTTCTAATATTTCTTTTGAGAACCCAAAATACTTTTTCTAGTCTGGATGAGGTAATTTGTATAATTACAAAATACAAAAAAAAAACCCTTCTGTAAAAGAGAACTCATCTGAGTCAGGTCTGGCTTCATCTGTGGTTTTGTGACAGATGTCTTCTCTACCTCTGTATCTCATTTGGGATATATTTACTTTTCTCACATGCAGTGCTCAAATATTGAGGGGCATATGTCTTGAAGATGAAAAGAAGCCCTGTACATGCATCTTTCTTCTTCAGTGTGAAATGTTCCATCTCATACTACTTTAGTTTTTGTGTGTGTTAATTTACAGCAGTTTTTTGAAAAATCTGAGAATCTAAAAGGTAAGAAGGTAGGCATGCAGATGTAGTGTCTGATCATGTGCTCTAGTTTTATGATGCAGTGTACTATATTTGTGTTGCATGTGAGGATACAGTATCTAACTTCACAATTTTTCTTGTTTAGAACTTTTGACTTTACAGCAAACTATCATAGTGCTAATGGTTTCTTGGAGTGGGTGGGCTTTCAACTGGCTACATATACTGGTCCTTTTGAAATAAATCATTAAACATTTTTTCTGTCTTCCAAGCTATACTTAAAATGTGAAACATCAGTCTGCCTGTTTTCTGTATTTGTGTTTTTTAGCATACTTCACACAGAACAGAATTATGGTTTTTCATTTTTAGTCTGCTTTTGTATTCGGATGGTGAGGTTTTATAATCCAAAAAGTTTATTCTACTGCAAAAATGCCTGGTTTGTCAGTTTTCTGTTGAAATGTTTGAGGCTGTTAGCAGTCATGTACATGTATGGCAAGACACTGCTTTTATTTTACATTTAGGAGGATTGACATATCTCCAAGTACCCTGAGGAAGCATACCCGTTTAACAGGTGAAGAGAGAGTCTTTAAGGAAGAAAGTCAAAAAGTAGGTTCTTAGTAAATGTCCTATCTGTGCTTCTAAACTTAGTCTCATTTTATATCTCAACTTCATCTTTGGTTTTCTGTATAAAAATACAAAATTGTATTGTTCCCAGAGTACTTACATTTAGATTTTTTTTCCTTTGAGTAAAACATGTTATTAAGAAGCTGGTTTATGTAGTGTGATTTTGCTATATTAATAAAATGGTACATAAGGTCAAGTCTTTTGCCATGCTTCCTTTCTTCGTGCATGTTTTTTGACCAGTAAGCTGCCCAAGGACAAAGAATAGGTTTGGGGCAGAGGGAAATACCAAGATGGTCAGTGAGTAGTGTGGTTGAACTACAAAGGTTGTTGTGCTCTGTTTAAAAACAATTCATCAGAAGAAATAAATAATTACCTCTTCAAACCATGTATTGTTGTGGTCTGTATCATCAAAAACTAGACACCAATTGGCTTGATGGGAATGCTTGTTTGAAACTGAAATTCTTAGCTGTTCTTTTGTTACATGTAGCCATTGCATGTAAAAGGCAAAGTCAATTTGTGTGCTGAAGTTTGTTGAAAAATAGGTAAATTCTATCTTTTTATATTTTAATTGATGCACAGCTTGCCTTTTCACTGAGATTCTCTTGATGTTGTAATTCAATATTTTGTTGCAAAATATATATTTGTTTACAGGGAGATAAAAAATTAAGGTGTGATTCTGCTGATCTTCGGCATGACATTGACCGACGTAGAAAAGAACGAAGTAAGGAGCGAGGAGACTCAAAGGGTTCCAGGGAATCCAGTGGGTCAAGAAAGCAAGAGAAAACTCCAAAAGATTACAAGGATTACAAATCTTACAAAGATGACAGGTAAATATTTGATGTCCCTGTAGAGGATTTTAGCTTCTAATTAGCCTTTTGTAATTGTAAGCTTAATTGCTTTCAATTTTCAATGTGTAATGGATCATTTAATTTTAAACAATTAAAATTATTTGTTTTACAGCAAATATGTATTATCTGTCTTTTACACGGCTTATGGTGGATGAGGACAAAAACTTTGGAATAGCAAGCTAACACTGAAAAAAAAAATGACAAATTAATCTGTCCTATTATCCAGGCTACATCAGGAGGTTGGACTTCAATGCAGTACATTTCTATAAACAGTTTGTGTAAGAACTTTGGTTCGTTATGCTTGATTCCGCACTTTTTCAACTCATAACACCCAGAGTATGAGAATTTTACTGATACTTAGGTTTTAACATGGGTGAGAAGGGGAATTTCTAAATTTGTCTAAAGCCAGTGGGCTGTTTTAAGAAAAAAATGTTAGCATATCTCAGTGGATACTGTGTAGAAGTGGTAAGAGTTACTTCAGGTATGACCTTTCTTTGAATAGAATGCTAAAATCTTGTAAATTGGGTCAAGTTAATACCACTATGGGGTTACTAAAAGTTTTGCTGTAGGAATTTTTCCCTGCTTTGTACTGTATATATATAAAGTGAATTTTTACTTACACTTCCTGTTTCCCATTTACTTTGACTTTGGTATCCACATTTTTCCACTGGCTAATTTCCCTACAGCCATTTACGTAGGGAAGCCCATACCATACCTCTCAACAGTGTGCAAACTGAACTGTGTCAAGTTACTGTAAAGCTTTGCCTTAAGGGTTTTTTCCCTTTAACTTCTGCTTTTCTGCCTCAGAAGAAAGGCAGATCTTAAAAGTAACAGCATCTCTTCATGGCATCAGAATCTAGAAAAGTTTTATCTTACAGTTTGCAGACTGCTGCTTTCCAACTCACCAGCAATAATATGCATTTAGTGCACTTAAATGTGTCAGAGGAGGCTGGAAAGTGGAAATATCCTTCGCCTTCATATCTCAGATATGTAATGTGTGACTTTATAACCAGAAGGGGGTTAGTTTTTCATAAAATAGAGACCCGGTTTAGTATAGCATGTTACAGACTATCTAGTACGTTTAAAATAGCACATAGTATATTTTTTTATTTTTCAGTAAACAAAAAAGAGACCAAGACCGTGCTCGGTCCTCCCCATCTTCCTCCCCATCTTCTTCCTCATCCAGTTCTCGAGAAGAAAAGGATTGCAAGAAGGAAAGAGATGAAGAGTTCAAAACCCACCATGAACAGAAAGAATACTCTGGTTTTGCAGGAGTCAACAGGCCAAGAGGCACCTTTGTAAGTTTTTCTCCTATTCTTCCCCCGAACATTTCACCAATGGCAATAGTGGAACAAAGTAAATGAGGGAGTGTTGTAGTGGTTCATGTTAGGCTAGACTTGAGGTCTTTATACGATATACCAAACCTCAAATATTGAGTCTTTTTTTTTTTTCCCCAGCACTCACCAGTAGCACTTGAATGATCTGTAAATATGCATTAGCATGACATTACAGATCCTAGCATAAGGGTCTGGGGAAACAGGATTATTCCTTGCTCTTCTTTTATAATGCTGCTTCCTAACAGGATCTGAAAATTTACTGTTCTGTAAATTTTAAGTCTTGGGTCCTAATAACCCTTAGCTCCCTGTACCTTCTGTTTTTCCCTCTCATGATGGGTTTGGTTTTGCACTCCTTTGTGTGTAATACCTGCAACTTTTTATATAGAGAATGGCACATAAGTAAAAATAAGTGTCAACCTTGAAACAGCTGTATTGAGGAGATGGTATACTTGTTATTTTTGTGTTTCTTTGGCTTGGACTATCCACTGAGCATGAAAGTTCATTGATCTACCTTTGGAATGTATTTAAGCATTGTGATTTGGAAAGTGGCATATTGACCACACTAGTCTTCAGAAAAATCTTAAACTTTCAGATTCCATGGTAATGTAATTATTGATGTATAATTGGGAAACGTAGATGCATTTGGAAAAACTAGGAATCAATAAAGAAGGCCTTGAAAAAGATAGGGAGCACTTAAAAACACCATACAGCCCAAACCAAAAAAAAAAAACCCAAAACATCCCAGAAACAGACACCACTCACCCACCCCTGAACAACATGGCAAAATAGACCTCCAGACCACAGCTAAACACACAAAAATGTTCAAGTTCTGTGTAGGTTGGGAAAAACTGTTTTACATAATAAGTAGGAGTAATTTCATACTTCAGCAATAATTTCTTAATGTAGCCTGTAATTAAGACTAAATAATGCTAAAGTGCAGTGTTTAGTATAAATGTTTAATCATGCAAAAAATAAGTTTTGAACTACACATAAGGGTGTCTGAAATGCATGTGGCATGTACCAATACTTGAGGCTTGAATTCTCCATCTGAAAAACTATAGCTAATTAGAGGAAAATGCAAAGCTAAATTTCTAACACTAAAAGTGCATCATTTCCTCCTTTCTTCTTATTTTTATATAGTTATGCTATGGAACTGTGTGGCGTAAGTATATAAATCCCTGGATGGTGTAGGCATCAAATATGACTATCAGCACAATTTCCAGCTTATAAAATAATGGCACACACAAAACAGAAGTTAAACAAAAGGGAGCTTAAAACTCCGTCTCCTGTCAAGGAGATTTAGTGAGAGAAAACTTGTAATTCATTGAAGCCTTCCTGCTTTATAAAACCAGATTGTAAGTATTGTGAGATAGGTACTACTTCATATGCAATGGAGGTAGATGGGAATTGGAAAGTTAATACATTTCTACTAATTTAATTGCTAGTGACTATCAATTTGGTCTATGCAGTGATAACAGGTTAATTAATGTTCCTTAACAATATCCATGGTCACACACAGGCTTTTGGAACAAAGTGTCTGAGCAGGTGAATCTAAATAGGCCAACTGCTGACTCAGATCTCCTCTTTAGGGATATATCTTGGATGGTATCAAAAAACACAGACCAGGTAGCATAGGAGTGTGTTTGTAAAAACAGGCTAATAGTGGCTGCATTCCAGTTACTACTGCTTTGCTTTTGGAGTAAATAAAATGCTTTGGTTTTAAATCTTTCTCCTAACAGGAGGCCTTGGAGAATATAACATCTTCCCTATCCAGCAAGCTAATGTTAAGTCAGCAATGGTTTTTCTCTAACTTTGGCTAGTACACAATCCTCTTGGGTTCTAGGCTTCCCATACATAAGCATCATGAATAGTTTTCAAATACGGACACAGAAATAAGGATAATTAGAATTTTTCAATGGCAATGTCATTAGTATCCAAATATAAAAGAATTATGTGTAGCAGCTCTGTTTAAAGTGAGTTCTGTATAGAAAATATACACTTGTCTTTTTTGTGGTAGTCTTTCTAATAAATAAGCTGATAAAGTTAACACCATATTAGATTTTATGTCCTGTAGTTCTTTACCTGAAGGATGATTTGGTACAGGGAAGCGCTAATAAAATGGTTAGGAGAACTGTAGATGTTTTTCTTAAGGGGAATCTGATCACAGGACTGAATACCAGGAAATGCTGATGCCTGTTTTTTTCTCTTTTTTTAATCCTGTCATAATTCTGTCTGCCCCCTGCCCCTTCCCCCAGGTTACTGTTTGTTGTGCCCTAATTTTGTACAGCTGTTGGAAATCAAGAGAGCATACCTTACTTCCTCCCTTGTACAGTTAGTCTATCGCTTGCCAAATGACTCTCCAAACAATTTTTGGATTGTTTTTTCTCCCAGAGTATCAGAGTATTGGATAGGTCTTATGAGCCTTCTACAGATTGTTTTACAGTTGGTTGGATTTCAGAGTAATTTTAAATCTGTCCAGCATAAATTCTGCATTAGAAGTTTCAGAGCTTTGTGAAACTAAGTATGCCTAACACTTACCTTTTGAGTTCATTAATTATATATATTTTTGATCTCTGTTTATGAAACACGCTTATTTTTAACAAATAAATTAGCTTCCAGTCATATTTTTTACTATTACTCTGAAGATGCAGTTCTGTGTTTTTAAGTAGGCTACTTTTGGAAATTGTGCTCTTAGTTTTGAGCAGTCTTATCTTCCCCAGCTAACCTTTCTTCTCCCCTTCACTGAAGGATATAAACTCATTTAATGTTTTCTACAAGCTAAGTATTTATATGCTGAGATAACTGTATACCTTACTACTTAGTGAACTCTGAGTTAAGGATGGTTTTTGGTGTGAGACTTTCTAGCTGTACTGGTTCAGGGCAAATTTGGAACTGAACCCCCCCCAAGGGGTTCCTCTAGAAAGCAGATTCAGCCCCTCCCCCAACCGGTTCGGGGAAAAAAAAGCCTTGGAGAAAAGTGGAAAAAACTGTTTATTAAACAATAAAACCCAAACAATATTAAACAATAAAACCCCTTGCTGCTCCAAAAGAGATGACAAACTCAGAAAAGTCCCCTCCCCGGGTTGCAGCTCACCTCACTCAGTCTCTGATCAGTCCCTCCAGTGCTGGAAATGCCGCGGCCCAGGCCCGGCCTGGTGGGCCCCAGGTGCAGCTGCCGGTGCTCTCCTGGTGTTCAGGCCAGAGCAGGTTTGAACAGGTCCAAAGAAAAGGGGAAAAAATCCCACAGTCCAGGGAACTTCTTTGCCTCAGCTAGCTGAACTAACTAAAAGCAAAGGAGAGTTCTGTCCCGCTGTCTGTCCATCTGCAGATAAACACAGTCAGGAGCAGGAATGTGGAGGAGTGAGTGCAGTGTCTGAAAACAAACTGCAGCTTCTTCTCTCCCCCCTTCACTCTCTGGAACAAGTCTCAAAAGGTGCAACACTTATTATTCAGCATAAACACAACAGATGATTGGGGATACAAGCATGATGTAGCCAACCCAGGACACCAGCCTAGCATTTTAAAACCTTAGTAATTCATTATAAAGAATATTTAAAACACTCCTTTTCACTTTAAGCATTGCTGCTGTGCAGAGTACATGCTATTGACTTTTTCCTGAGTAAAGAATTTACTCATTTGAAATGTAATTTGGCCTGAGGTACGTTCTTGAATTTCAGTTAAGAATGCTTGAGTAACACACAGTGGATATACTCCTGTGAAAACTGCAGTTAGTATGTATTCCAGAATCACCTTTTCATAAATTATTCAATTGACTCCATAAATACCTTTCTTTTTCCCCTGACAGTTTTGTCCCTGTTTCAGTCTAGCTTTCCTCCTGGTTTTTTGTCTGAGCAGCTTCAGAAGCTTCTTGTGACCTTTTGTTCCAACACACTGGTTTACTAGCAGTCAAATTTCTTTTCAGTGGTTGTGGGTGAACTTATGCCAGGAACTCAAATGTGTTTCAATTAAGTTTAATAGAATCATTATTTCAAAAGGAATGCTTGAATATATTACTTAAGGTAATATGTGAATTTGAAAATGGTTTTTCCACTTGCAGGTACTGTAATTAAGCACAGAAAGTATTTTCAGTAATAGAGAACTTGACTCTACTTTTTGGTGTTATGTAAATGATTTAAATGACATCTTGGTTAATCAGTTTCGAATTAGGGGCAGAGGAAGAGCCAGAGGAGTCTTTGCTGGAACAAATACTGGTCCCAGCAACTCAAATACTACTTTTCAGAAGAGACCGAAGGAAGAGGAATGGGATCCTGAATATACCCCAAAAAGCAAGAAATACTTCTTGGTGGGTGTGGACAAATTGATGTCTTATGCATGCTTTTTTTTTTTTTTCAAACTTTCTACAAGTGTAGAAGTAGCATGCATGTACGGACAGGGACAAGAGTAACTGTGAGAGTATCAGGGTGGCTGTAGTGGTTGGTTCTGCTTATCTTTCATCTTTCTACAGCAGGCTGGCAGTAACTGAGGCCTGACATGGAATTTATCTCCAAAAATTTCATCAGGGAGTGGGGAAGAAGGCAGGTTCAGAGAAAATTTTTAAAACCCAACTTTAAACCAGAAAGGCTTGTGCTGTGTTTTCCTGGATTTACATCTGTATGACATTTGAGACTTGTCTTAGATTGGTCTGGAAGTCTACAGAAGTGAAAGATCAGGAAAAGCTGACAGTATTTGTGGATTTTCATAAGACAGACTCTGTTATGAGCAGTTCTTTGCTTTGAGTACTGTGATAGTCACAAGAAAATCACAATTTTGATGCCTTTCTCCCATCTGGATCATGAAAGGAGGACCCTTGATGTAACCACTCTAAGTAGTGCAGTACACTGGATGTGTGGTGTCTGCTCCAGTTATTTCTGTAACAATGCAAACTTTGAAGGGAATTGTTTCATCATTAAAAGATGATAAGTAATGAAGACCTTCTCCTGTAGCATTATAGCTTGTCACAAATATGTTAACAGGTAACTAAGAAATAATGCAGTCACAATTCAGGTATTTCATTAAGGAGTTCTGTCTTCCTAGACATATCTAAACTTTTCTGATCTGTGAACAGAGATGTGATAATCTATTCATGATATTAGAACAATCAATTTTAGCTATTAAACCTGAATTTCTAAAAAAATTTTAAATTAAATCAGCTGCCCTTCAACTACTTCTGTATAATTAAGCTGCATTGTATGGGTGTGATACGTGTTTAATAGTTCAGACTTCTTTCCAAATCACAAGTTAAGAAAAACCACATGTTGATGCAAGTGTACCTCACCTGTAAATAGAAACTTTTTTTTTAATATTGAATAATGGTTTGTAGGTTTCATGCAGTGTGTAAAATGATTTTGAGAACATACCTAATTATATAATGCTGTATTTGGTAGCAAGACAGCAAACAAAACCAGACAACCTCAAATATTGTTTGGTAATGTTAGACTTTAATAATTTGAACTTAATTTTCCCTACATGGTGCTGGTGGGGCAGATTTTCTGAAATCTGCCTTCAGTTGCTTCTTCTTATGAAGTATAAAGAACTCCCTTTGTGCTAAAGTAACCTAGCACTTTTCTATAGCTTCTTTTAAATTTTTCCCCCTCAAAACTAGTGATTTTTTCCCCTCAAAACTAGTAATTCTTAATTCTGAGTGTAAGTTACAGACAAGTGATTTGTTACTAACATTTAAGTAGACCCACAGTGAATAAGGGCTCTTCAAACCGTTGTGTTGTGTTTTTAGTTACAGCATTATGCCTTTTAAGAATAATTGCAATCTGAAGAGAACTTTTAAACATTTACTTTGTTTTATACATTTGCTATAGCATACTAACATTATGGGGTACATATAAGAGGTGTCTAACCTTACTCTATTTCTGGTGTTATTGTAGCATGATGACAGAGATGATGGTGTGGATTATTGGGCCAAAAGAGGAAGAGGTCGTGGTACTTTCCAGCGTGGCAGAGGGCGTTTTAACTTCAAAAAGTCAGGTAGCAGTCCGAAGTGGACACATGACAAATATCAAGGGGATGGCATTGTGGAAGATGAGGAAGAAACGATTGAGAATAATGAAGAAAAGGACAGACGCAAAGAGGAAAAGGTAAATTGTTCAGTGAATTGCAGATTAGGTGCTTCATCTTGCACTATGCCAAGTAATTGGCTGCATGTAGGGATCTCTTTAAAGGTTTTGGAGTTGATTTTTAACAGTTTACAACAACAATATTTTCTTTCTTTCCACAGGAATAACCCGGAAGAAAGTTGTAGCTGAAAGAGCAGCTCTTGCACCACCCACACAACATTTTTAATATGTTTTTTTGTTGTCAAATGAATGTAAGCATTTTACTTAAATTTTACTGTTGGAAAGTAGTTTAGAGAGATTGTTTTCGTTTTAAGCCTTTAGAAAAAAATCATGATATAGTAAACTATGTTAATGATCGTACAGGTAGAAAGTAAAATATTTGTAACAACTTTTAAGAAATTTTACTGTTTGTTATATGCAGTGTAATTCTGCTTTGTCCAAATATATGGTCAAGTACAACTCTAAAAAGTTTTGATTCTCCCCTATGTCTGTGTTTTATTCTGAAGTAAACTTACAGCTCTGCACACCTAAAATCTTGGAGCAGCATTTTTTATAAACTTATCGCTACTTGTCTGTTGCCTTTTTATAAGAGTTGTATTTAAGGGTAGTTATCCAGTCACAGTATAAGTACAAACAGCTGTGCAAAATGCTGATTGTATGTTAGTTCATGAGAATCACATTTACATAGTGATAAACCTGGATTCTTATTTCACCCTGCAAGGGTGCAGCTAGAATTTCACTTAAGCAGTGAAATTGTCACTCTTCATTAGTAGCCTAAGAAATACATATGCATATACAAACTACAGTGAGTTTCAAGTTATTTTTTAATGGCTTAGTCATCAGCAGAACACTGAAGTTAATTTGGTGGCAGTATCAATCTAGCTTCTTTTTTAGCAGTTTCTTTTTACAGTTTGTTTGAATTGCGTCTTTAATTTCTCTGTGTGGGCTTGCCTCTCTGGGTGTGTAATCCGGCAAGAGTGAGTCATTCACATATACAGCATTTAAGTTAAAATGAGAGAGCAGGGCAGGACCAGGTGGGGGAGAGAAACAAAACACCACAAAATCCCTGAAAAAATAAAGCAAGAGATGTTAAAACCTGAATTGGTAAATATAATTCATATATACCAGAAGTGTGGGAAATGAATCTTACTTTCTTCAACACTGATTTCTAATAATTGTGCTGCAAGAATTTTTGTAGCTGAAGTGCAGATATTAAGGGGATTTTGGTGGGGTTTTTTTTTTTTGTTTGTTGTGGTTTGGTTGGTTTTTGGTTTTTTATTGTTTTTTTGGTTTGTTTTTTAAAAAAACCCAAACCCTCAAGCTTAGTTTTAGTGGTAGTTACACACTTAACCTCTAGAATGTTAAGGATGAAAGTAATATACTTGAATTACCAGAACAAGGACATTCTAATACAAGAAGATTACTTTGCTTGTCTTTCTCAAAATGCTGTAGATAGACTAAATCTTAATGTTACGTGGTGTTAAAAGTGTAGCTGTTCTTACTCCCCCCTTCAAAAGGCATAGTATCTTTAAAGTAGGGGAAAAAAAGAGAAGGAAAAGCTTTGATAGAGGTGTTAGTATTAATTACCTATATAATGTATACCTTCTTATTTGCTTTATTGTTAGGAAGTAGTTAACTCCCGTATACAAATTAAACACGAGAAGGAAGGAAAACAAAACAATCCTCACTGTAGCTGAAGAAACTATATTGTATGTTTTGCTAATTTGCTGGCAGCTGTGTAGAAAGGGAAACAGGAGCAATACTTGCCTCCCAGTAGTAGTTAGTTAATAAAGTCATTCCCTCTTTTGTTTTAAAACGTTTAGCCCAGCTAAACAGTTGTTGCCAGATTGGCTTTTACATGTACAATGCATCTTTTAATAGCTGTTTGAAGTGATAAACATAGTATTCTTTGGACTTCTCAGCAAAACTCAGACTTTGTGTATATTAAATTAAAATAAGCAAAAAAGGGAACAAAGCAAACTTTGCAAACGAAGCAAACATCAGTCAAAGTCTGTCCTAACGAAGTAAAGTTAAACATCAGTCTGGAACTGAACAGGATCAAGATATGCTTGAGCTGTCATGACGTTATAACAGGTAATTTGTATCATTTATGTCAAGTTGAAAATGGATTGTTAGGGTCTGTGTGTCACAAAGCAGTACAATTCCTGCAAGATGAGGTAGATGTAAATTTTGTACTTCAGCTGAATATCCAAGGAGATCTGGTAGAGATTGCTTTTGTAATGGCATTTGATCCTACAAAACTGTCTGGAGGTTAGATGATAAAAATCTGGGTTTTTTGCAATCCCTAATTTCATTGTAGTATATCAGAAATGTAATTTGATTACAGAACACACAATTACAGCCACTAACGTTTCTTTAAATAAGTTAATTCGAATTAAGAGATAATGTAGTCAAAGATGCAAGTTGCAGTCTGTCTCTGAGAGATCTGTAAGAATCAAGGTGGGAGTGGAGTTCGCTTTTTTAATCTAAGCCTAGTGCTTCAGCACTTGCCTTTTAACATGAAGAGCGAATTTTCACTGTGCTAAGAAAAAACATTTGTGAGCTTTCACTTGGTGCTACTAAGGTAATTGCATGAACTGTGAATGGAATTTCAGTGCATTTCCCATTTCTGTTGTTGAAAGATAAAGACCATCACTGGTAGTACAGGGGGGAAAATTGTGTAGACATTATGCTGGTATAAAAAGTTTAACTATCTTTTGAATTCAGCTACTCATTCTGACTCCCTGCTCTCCAGCAATGAAGCACTTTTTAAGGACACCATGCAGAGATGAAGTGGATTTATAGAGCTTGAAGTTATCCCTGCAGTTCAGATAAAATCAGGCATACATTTTACTAGGCAAAAAAAAGGCCACCAACCAACATGGAAACCAGTAGCTGTACTGTTAGTACAGTGCCCATTTAGTTTCTTGGTTTGGAATTAAATCTCACATCCACTTCCCTCCCAGGAACAATATCTGCTACTGTAACAGTGGGCAGCTACGTAAGAGTAAAGCTTTCCTGAAGTTATTAGTGCTTTAAAAGCCGAGCTGTCCCTGAGCTTTGGCTCAGCTACAGAGGTATGGCAGCAGCATTAAGCCTTGAGCCCTGTGTCACTTCTTGTTTTCTCAAGCTGGCTTGTCAGAAGATGCTTTTGTTCAGAAGATCCTCCAGGTCCCTTCTGTGCTGTTCAGAGCTGTACCTGCTGACTTTATTAATTATTTCTGTACGAGTTCCCAACTGCACGTCTCATTCAGTGCAGCTGGTTACTGGTGCTGCAATGAAACTAAATTGCCCTGGTTTTGTTGCTGCTTGAGAGATACTGTCTCTTCCTGGCTTTCCAGTAGAGCTGTGTGTTCCCATTCTGTTGACACTTCCCCTTCTTTAGTGAGGTGTTGGAGGAGTAGGTGAGAAGCACTTTTTTCTTTTTCCTTTAAGGCAAGCATTGTCGTACAGTTCTTCTAAATATCCATTAAAACGTTTTACCCTTTCTCTCCTGAAGCTTAAAACATCCTAGTCCCCTGCAGCTGTTTGGTGTTACTAGCGTGTGTGTTACCAGTAGTGCTACTCTGTGTTTGGTCTTAGAGAATGGATCCACCTGACACGGATAACAGTAACCAGCAATGCCGCTGTGGGAACTCCGGTACCAACAACAGCAATACCGACTGCACAGGCTGCATAGCTGGAGGAAAAGGATGTATCTTCTCCTAGAAGCACTTTTAGCACTGCTAACTTTCTTGAAGTTTTCAAATTCTCTTGAGGAAAACAGTAGAAATCTTACAAAGATGAAGGAAGAGCAAATGTGGAATTTCAAAGTCAGGTTCTGAAGTCGGTGTAGTCAGGTGTTACTGGGCTGTTGTTGCATTGAGGATACTTTGTGTATTTGTTTTAGGAGTGTGAATGAAGTAGTTAGGAGTTTGCTACATCGAAGACCTAAATCATCTATCTCAGTGTAGCTCCTTACTGTTAATTCAGTGAGTTCACAGGCTCTGGTGCATTGGTTCTGTTGGTGCGTGCTGTGTAGGCAGAGGCAGAAGCTCCCTTTCCCGTGAGTGCAGACCCTTAGTCAGTCAGTGCGAGCTGGCCGCGGTGCGCTGAGGCCCGCCCGCTTTCCCGGGAGCGCTCCCTGGGAAGAGGAGCAGGCCCGGGCAGCGCGGCGTTCAAACCGCTCCTCCCGACACCCCCCGCGACGGGCCCGCCCCGCCGCTCATTGGCTCTGCCGCTGTGCTGCCGGCTTCCTATTGGCGGGGCTGCAGCGGTGCCCCGCCCCCGGCCGCCTGTGGCGCTGCGGGCGCGGGCGGCTTCGCTTTGGGCGCTGCGGCGGGCGAGGCCCCCGCCCGCCATGGCGCTGCTGCTGCTGCAGCTCCTCCGGCGGCTGCTGCGCTACCTCGGCTGGCCGCAGCACCAGGTGAGACCCCCTTGGCGGCTGCCTGCGCCCGGAGAGCCGCTCGGGCGGGGCGTCCCGCCTGCAGCCGCTTGGCTGGGCGGAGGGAGGGAGGGTCGGCTCCGCGGGCGGTGGGGCGGCTTCAGCGCCCTCTTGGCCGCAGCCGGTTTTGTCGGAGCACGCTGCCCGCACATGGGGGCACTGCCCTGACACAGGCGGTCAAGTGGCGCTTTTTGCCCTGAGCTGAGCGTCAGACAGTCAGTGGTGTTGGTTGCTCGTGCTCTGCTGTTTCAGATAAACGGTAGCAGCCAATGCCGTGCGCTCAGAGAGCGGAGCGGTGCGGCGGGGAAGCTGAGGCGCTGGTGCCGGGCCGGGGGCTGCTGTTGGAGCGTGGGGTCATGGGCAGCTCCTCCGGGGGCTGTCAGCAGTCAGGCACTGCTGCAGCTTGTGCTGCTGAGACAGTCCTAGCGCTGTTTGTGGGAAAACAGCGACTGTCTTCAGGAGTGCTGGTTTGGCTGAGCTGCTCTCGTTACTTTCTGGTTCCGTTGTTGGAAGCTGTTGGTTTTTTGACAGGCCGCGTTTTTTGAAACTCACGTGTTTGGCAGCAGTATCAGTCGCACTCTCAGAACATGCCTTCCTTCAGCAGTCTCATCAGGAGGGCATTTCCAGCACTTATATGCTGTCATAAGGAAGTATCAGGCCAAGGTATGTTAAATGTATTTCACTGCTTTGCTAATAGTTCTTTTCCAAGACTTACACAGCTGCATGTAGTTAGTGGAATGAGCACTTTTGTCAGTATCTCAAGATATTGGCCTTTGTGCCTCTTAAAAATACTCTGTATTTTGGCAGTGTTTTAGACACTGTCGTACTAGTGTAGGCTTCTTTGGACTTTCAGCTTGAGAAGAGCATTGAAAAGTTAGGTTAACCAAAATGCATTATATTTAGTTACCTGTAACATGCAATAATGAAATAACTTTTATTAAAGTGAGATTAAGAACTGGGGGCTTTGATTTTGCTTCTCAGGTTCAAAGGTTTTCTGCTTTTTAGGTCACATCTGTTTGCCAAAAAAAGGAATATGGATCTACTCGAAGTGTTGTCCGTAGACTTGGGACAATTCTTTCCTTGGAGCCCCACCCCAGACCTTATTTTCAAGTAAGAAATTTATTGTCATGTGTATACTTCACCTGTTTGTATTTTCTTGTTTCTTAATTTGATCATAGGTTTCCTCTTCTTTTTAGCTTGTGTAATTGTGTGGTGCATCCCTTATACTCACTGTTTTCAACTTCATTATAGCACTGTTTAAAAATTCCTTTTTGCTGAGCCAGAACCTTCAGTATGTGCTGAATCCAGTTTCCTTTCATACCTTTTTTTGGCATTCTTTTGTTTTTAGTTTGTTCAAGACCCAAGTCCAATGGGTTGTGATGAACAAAGTGCAGCTCCAGCTCCTGTGGCTCCGTCTCTTGCTGACATCATGTGGGTGGCAAATGATGAAGGACAAGCATGTACTAGACTTAGGTAAGTAAAAGTGTAAAAAGGAATAAAAGAAATAACTTTTGCGTTCTCTATGGTGCACGATTATGTCTTTAAGTTTGTTTTCCGTTATTCCTAACCTTTTCTTGGTAACATTTTGGGCTTCTGGGTTTGGGGGGGGAGTGAGGGCACTTCCTCCTTACCTGAATATTATGATTATGTAAAGGATTCTTTTCTGAAAGTCTTCTGAAATTAAGTCTCCTCTTTTCTCTTCCTAGTAGTATGTCAGGTGCATTACTGGTACTTTAAATGATATTCACTTGCAAGTTATTTTGTGTGGGAGCTGGTTGTTGCAGTATACTGTAAGACTAATCCTATCTTTGTCTTTCTAGTTTACAGCCTGTTTGATAAACTTTATTAATGGGGAAACCAGAAAAAATATTCAAACGTCTCCTTTTGCTTTTGATTTTTACAGTGCCACGTGTAAGCCCTGATGGTTGCTTTGATGGAAAAAAACCATATTAATTTTAAAATTTTAGAATTATTTTCAATATAGTTTATATAAATGTTTCTAGCTTTTATAGAGGGCTAAAGGAAAATATTTTTATAAGTTACAAAATATTTCATGTAGTGTGAAATGACAAATTGCCCTAGAATTTGCAGACACAAATAATATACAAGTTTTGTCCTTTTTTTTTCCCTGCTGGAGAAGAAATAGAAAGTTGTCTTGCTATTCCTCTAAAGATGTGTTCAAAATCAGAGGATGAGTTAGAGCCAGAAGCGAGATTAGAATGTGTACACTTGTGTTGTCTTCTACTGCATCTGTATAGGACAATGTAATTCTGCTTCATATTGGCCTTTGTTTTGTCTGTGACCTTTGTGGTACTTGCCAGTAATGAAAATACAAGAAATTGATGAATTCAAATGACACACTTTTCCTTGGAGAAGTTGGATACAGTGTGTTTGATCTTATGTTTCCTGATGCATAATTGTTAAATTATTAAAGGTTGTTTGTGACAGCTGTAAAATAGTAGAAGAACAAGAACATTGTTGAAAGAACAAAAAAATCCTGGCCAGTTTTGTCCTGCTCGTGCAGGCCAGATTCACAGAACTATGACAGTTCATTCTTTTGATGTTTCCATTCTTTGTTCTTCCTCCTCCTATGGCTCTGTGGGATGTTTTTCAAGAGCAACTATTTTAACTGATATCTTTTCCTTCTCAAGCAGTGTTTATAGCAAGGGGTTTTGGCAAATCAGAAAACAGTGCTTCAGGTCTGATTTGAAATAAAAGGATGTTTAAAATAAGGGAAAAAGTCTGGGCTTTTTTCCCATCAAAGCTTAGTGCATCTTAAATGAATCAGGTAAATTTAATTTCTTTCCATGTTTCATAATGAAATTCTGGTAGTTTGATTTTATTCTTGTATTTTAAGTTTATTTTTGCAGGCACAGACTTGAAACAGTTTATCAAATTAAAACCTGATACAACACAATTTTCTAATGCTGTCTTTGGTTATAGTAGTTTACAGAAGGTGAGATTCTTGTTTTGTGAGTCTGTATTAGACCTTATTATTTTCAAGTACATTTTCTGAAAAATTGTAACTCCTTTGCTGCTAGCAGTGTTCATCTTGGAGTTTGATAAATGACTAAAATTTCTGAAGCCTAATTAAAACATCATTATTCTTTGCCTCTCCTGCCTTTCATGTGGCAGGAAGGGAGAGACACCTTATGGTATCAGTCTAATAATTACTGAATAATGACAATCGTACTGTATGACTTTATGATGCTTAATTATTCGAGTGAATTATCTGACTAATTCTTACGATGACTTTGCAGGGATCTTCATTGTACTTGAGCAAAGGGAGACTTGAAACATTTCAGAAGTTATGAGTAGTTTAAAGTGTAGTTTTCTTTCACATCTTGCTGAGTGACAATAACTTGCTTGAACAGCCCAAGCAGTTTTGAGGTTTCCATTGTTGGCTGAGCCTTTTGAAACTGTCCTTTTTTTGCTTTGTAGGACTGAATTGAGGAGAAAAGAGAAAAGTACGGCTCCTCCTGATCCATATCCACGTCTGGATTCAATACAGTGCATTCCAAAAAACAGTGCACAAACAGTCGGTGTTGATCAAACTGCACTCCAGAAAATTTCTGCCCTTGAAGATGAGCTGACCTTTCTTCGCGCTCAGATTGCTGCAATTGTTTCAGTGCAGACCTTGGGAAGTGTTCCCTCACGTAAGCCCTTCCAATTTAAAGCAAACCAATGTTCCTTTTTTTTTTGCTTTAGAGCTTGCCATGTCTGATATTGGTAGAGAATATTTTTAACTTCTCTAACTGAAGATACACCAACTAAATTTACTGAATATAATATTTTGGTTATTTTTTGCTATTTGGTGCACTTTGTCTTTTCTATTTTGTGGTCTATTTGCCAAGTTCAAATGCAATTGATCTTAAATATTCTTCATACTAATTTCCATGTTGGTGAAGGAGTTTAGTAACATCTCTATCTAGAGGCCACTAGTAACTGTTTTAAAAAGTTACAGACTTTGTCCCTGTGGGGTTTTGCACTGTTTCTAACAAATTATTAAACTAATGTGTAGAGGAAGAGTTCTAAGTCAGTCTGGTTGGGGCTTTAACAAAAACAAATGCTACAGACAGATGTATCCTGGGTAGTTGGTCTCTAATATCCACCTCTGTCTTGTGACCTCTTTTTTTTCCTGGTAAGTTTTGAGTCTCAATTGTCTTACTTGCAGACCAACCCCACTGTGGTTGCTGATACTTGGACTGGTGTGAGGTACTTGGTACTTTTGTGTGGCGTTGGGAAGCACTTCTGTGATTCAGCTGTTGTGTTGGGTCTTCTCTGTCTCTTCTCCATTGCGCTCAGTATTGTAATCTGTTTTGCATGTTTTGTGATTATCTCTTGCTTCATGTAGGTTATTGTAACTTCTAAACCATTGATCACCATATGTAGCAGCAGGTTACTTTGCTGATTTATCTAGTGCCTAGATTGAAGACACAAGAAACAAAAATCAGAGCAGCACAAGACACTTCAGATTCATTACTTCATATATTCTGAATTTGTGGGTTTGAAGTAATAGTCTTTGTTTTAAGTTTAGTTCTTCTTTGTTGTAATGTGCAAGGTTTATAAAAAAAAGACTGCTTTCAGAGGGCAGTCTTATCTTGACATAAAACTGATTAATCTTAGATGCTAATATATATTGTTGTTGTTTTTCTTCTCTAACTGTATGCAGAAGCCTTTGAAACACTCAGCACTCCAGGTGGATTTTACCCACTGCCAGCCATGACTTCTACGCCATTGTCCATCTCTCACAATCACTTTGTAATTCCCTCGCCTCCTCCTCTTCCTTCTGGTGCACCATCTGCTGTTGATGCTAGTAATTCTGCACTGGAACTTATCAAACAACGCCGAGCTGCAAGAAACAGCGATTCAGCTGCTGCTAACAGTTCAGATCACCAGAGGACAAAGAACTTTCCCAGTATGATGGATGTTTTGAAAGACCTAAACAAAGTTCAGCTGCGAGCTGTTGAGAGGTAGGTTGGGTTGGATGTGCATCTCAGCAAGCCAAGGCTATCTAAGCATCAGCAACACTTCAGTAGCACCAGAGAACACCCATCATTTAAAGAGCTACTGCTGACAAACTCAAGTTGGCAGCTTCTGAGTTCACATTGTGAAGTGTAAGATACTTGTGACATGGCTTTTAGATGCATTTAAAACATGCTGACTGATGCAGCATTTTAAACTGCTGTGCTACTTCAGTATACAAATCTCAGGTTGGTGTGAGGAGGTGAGAGGTCGCTTACAGGATTGCATGCACAGGCACAGGAAACTGATCTAAAAAAATAACCCTTCTGGATTCACTGAAAGGCCAAATCCAGGGAAACTTTAGAAAACTACTGCTAGCATACTCAAAATATCCTGGTTCAAGCTTTGAAGTGTTTACAAAAACATGTGTTATTTATTGAAAATGTTTCACAAATTTGTATTTCAGTAGTGCAGTTGAATAGTACAGTATTTGGTAGGATTATAAATATTTTTAGTGGTCAGCTGTTTTGATGGTAAGTGCAGTTGACTTGTAAAAAATTTGAAGTCTTTGGTTTTACTAAAGACTTCAGTACCTCTTCTGGTCTCTGCTAGGCTAGGTATAATAGAGATTACACCTTCAGGATTCTTTTCTGAACTTGGACTAAAAAAGTACAAAAAACTGAGCCTATAATGAATA
>WBNQ01017368.1:0-26677 GCA_013401375.1 Spizella passerina
GCGGCGAGCGGGCAGCGCCGCTTCCCCTTCCCGCTGCCCTCGACGGCGCCCGCCCCGCCGCGTCCCCGAAGTTTCCCGTTCCGCGGCGCGGCCCGGCGCCCTCCCGGAGCCGCCCCGGGTGCCGGGCGAGGCCGCCGCCGCCCGGCGGGGGAGGTGTGGCCGCTCCTCGCCCGCTGCCGGCGCTGCCCCGCTCCCCTCCGGGCGCGCCGCCTCCTCCCGTGCCTTGTATGGAGCGCCGGGGCCGGGCGGGCTGCGGGGGGTCCCGGGGCGCGGCCGCGGCTCCTCCCGCCCCGGTGCTGCTCAGCCGCCGGCGCGGCCGCTCCTGGCAGTCCCGGCGGGACGCGAGCCTCGGCCCTGAGCCCCGAGCAGAGAGCCGCGCTGGGGGGAGGCTGGGGCGGCAAATGGTGCCCGGGGCTGGCATCGCTAGCAGCAACTGGAAAGGAAGTGGACGCTTTAAAATTTGGTCAGTTCCCAAGAACGGGCTCTGTTAAAGCGGAGGGGTTTTGTGTGCCGGAGGCTTTGCCGTAATGGTTGCGGCAGGGATTGTGCGGGGTTTGTTCTGGATTCGTCGTGGTATCAATTGTAAAGCTGGCAGGTGCGTTTGCATGTGTTTAACGCTGTAGGAAATTGTGATGAGTGTGTAAAAATTATTTTTGTTTAGATCGAGCCCTCGATCGTCAGTGCTATGTGCTTACACGTATATAATAAAGAGCTTTCTTTTGAGGTTATACTTTTGTTACTAACTGTTGCATCTGACCTAAAATGTCAGAAACTGCGATTGTTTGTTTCTTTGTTAACTTAGTTTTTGGCACTCCGGGGGTTGACTTGCCAGAAATTATGTGGCGCTCTGATGTTTTTGCATCTTCCTGCTTGTGTGTTTCACATCTCCCTACTTGCGTATTGCCTTGTTTATTTCAGTGTTTTGAAATTGTGGGAAAGTATGTTACTATGAGCGACGATTACATTAGTTGAAGCTGTAGTTGCCGATAACAATGCATGTTTCTGTGATTATTCATTTTCTGCCCAGCATTACCTCCCCCTGACATCGTTTGCAAAAAGTTTAGGCTCTGATTGATGTCGCACCAAGCAGGAAAGCTGGGATGGACTCTGAGGACTGACATAATAATTCCGTAACAGACTTAATTTGCTAGAGCTTTCTATAAACTAAAGTTTAAAATACACACAGTAGCTGCCTAACAAGCGTGGCAGCCAGCGGAGAGATTAATTAAGCACCTGGAAAATAGGTCAATACTGTATTACCAAGCGGCATGGTGAGATGGCAAATAAATAGAGCAAAGTGTTAACGCGGGCTTACCGGGGGAAAACCGATCCCGCTGGAGCCGTGGGGCGGCTTTATCTGCGGACCTTTTATGGTAGCACATGCTGGGAGCCCTCGGACTTTTCACTGCCTCCTCTTCTTCCTGGGGGCTTCTCTGCTAGGGTGTGGCGCCGCTCGTGCTTGTAAATTAATTAATTTTTATTTTTTTTAATAGATAAATTTGGCTGGGTGTTCCAGTTCCGACTGCGGTGGTGGTGCGTGGCTCTCCGGGCTTGGGGGCGGTGTGGAATTGGATGGGTTCCATGAGTTGGAATAAAGTTTCATTGAAAAATTGCTCGGGAAGCTGCCCCTACGCTGGGGTGTCTGCGGCGCTTGTGATTTCTCTTTGTTTCGGGTTTTTTTTTGTGTGTGTGTTTGCGTGTTTCCTCCCTCGTCTCTTTCAAACAACTACCTATGGAAACAGGGAAATGAGACAGGCTCCTGCATAACAAGATAGCAGAGACAAAGACAGGGTGTGGGGAGGGAGACTGAGCTTGCAACTCATCTTTCAGAACTAACTGATAAAAACCCACCAGACTTTATTTGCGTGCGCTGCTTTTCTCCTTGTGTCCTCCAGTTTGCAGCAGTTGCTTCAAAACGAATCGGTGATTTTTTTTCCAAAAGCATCTGTGGGATTGATGGCATCTGTGGAAGGGGATGGGAGGCTGAGCAGCACTTTCAGAGGCAGAGGGTTGGTTAGCTCACCAGCCCCTGGGTGGAACAGAATTAACTGTACTGAATTCTTGTGGAAAGCCCAATGCAGAGGTGTAGGAATGTCAGGCTGTGTTTTCCCAAGCTCACGTGTTTAGGTGTGTGTACCCCTCTCTGAAGGGACTACACACGTCCTGTTTTTAGAGCAGTTTTCTTTTTACCTCTCTATAGCATCTCTTTCTTGTGTTTTCCCTTTTGCCAGCGTGCTGATCACGGCAACAAAGGCCCTTTTGACAAAGCGGTGCCTTTTGGAACGGGAATTTTGTGGTTGCCTTTCTTGTGTGTGAGGGGGGAGAAAAGCAGCATTGGGAACGGGAACAGCACTGTCATTTGAGGCTGGACATGTATTTTGGAGGAATGTTAAATACAGGAGGAGAAACTGCTTTTAGTGGAGCTAAATTTCGCTGTTGCAGTGTGGGGTGTCGTGGCACTTACAGAACAGTTCCTGCACACAGTGCTGTTTTCTGCACAGAACTTTGGGGAGAAAAGCAGAGGACANCTTCCTATATTTTTTTATTAGATCAGCTTCGGCTTTTCTGAATATATGAAATTATTCCATCTGATCTGATTCATTAGGAAGCAGAAGGCTGATCCTTCTGTGAGAGAGAATGGATTTCTAGTGTTACACTGCACTAGATATTTACCTGTAGGAAATACTGCTTCTCTACATCCTTAGAAAGCTGAAAGAAGGGGTAAACACCTTTCCCCTCTATTTCTTTTTTTACTGTGCTGCTTTCTGCACAGAACTTTGGGGAGTAAAGCAGAACACAGAGAGGCCTTCCTATATTTTTTTATTAGATCAGCCTCGGCTTTTTTGAATATATGAAATTATTTCACTTGATCTGATCTATTAGGAGGCAGAAGGCTGATCCTTCTGTGAGATAGAATGTATTTCTAGTGCACTGGTATTTACCTGTAGGAAATACTGCTTCTCTATATCCTTGGAAAGCTGAAAGAAGGGGTAAACACCTTTCCCCTCTATTTCTTTTTCTACTGTGCTGTTTTCTGCACAGAACTTTGGGGAGTAAAGCAGAGGACAGAGAGGCCTTGCTATACTTTTTTATTAGATCAGCCTGGGCTTTTCTGAATATATGAAATTATTTAATCTGATCTGCAGAGGCATTAAGAGCTGAATTAAAGTGCTGTGACTGCCAGAAGTACAAGTTGGGTAGAGCAGGCCTGGTAATCACCTGGTGATCCTTGGCTGAGGGAAGAAGGAATGTGGAAGTGTCACCAACATTTCCCTGTCACGAATTGGTTGTTGGACTTTGTGAAATAGCACCCACCTTTCAGACTTCAGAAAAGCTTGTTGTACCATTTGGTGTTTTCCAAGTTCCTAAGTCACGGAAATATTCTATTTCTTGACATCCCTTCACTGACAATCAGAGGTGGGGTGGAAAATAATTAATTGCTTTTAATGGATCTTAAAAGAAAAGGTCTCCTCTTCCCTTTTAATACCTACTTATTTTGTAATTTGTAGAATTAATTGGTATTAACGAGATCTTGGAAAGCAATGAATTACTTTTAATAGGTCTTGAAAGAAAATAATGAATTACTTTTAATAGATCTTGAGTACAGGATGGGACTTCAGGTGTCTGAAACTGTGCTTCAGAGCCATGGCTGGGCTGAGCACAACATCAGACGTGGGGAAAGGAGTGAGGATGAGCACTGAGCATGTTCCAGACTGTGCTGGGAGTGCAGTGCACCTGAAATGACCATGTAACTCCATTTAAAGCAGCCTAAAATAACTGATGCTATGATATGGGTTAGTAATGGGTTACCTTTCCTGACTTCTACAGGCACTGAGCACCCTCTGTTTAACCTGAAATAACCTATAATGAAGGATAAAGCCTGGAAAATCCTGTTACCTGGTCTTGGCTTCCCCCACCCCCCCTTTAGAGAGTGTTTTAATTTAGAGTCTCTACCTCTTATACAGAATTTTAAAGAAATTATAGCTTTTTCTTCACTGTGCTTTGAGTGACAGGTGAGCAGGGGAACAACATCATGTAACTGTGAAGGTGGATTTTAGTTAGTGACTTTATTTGATAATGTATTTCCTATAGGTTAGGTTCTTCTCCCCAGTTCTTCAGTGGTTTTATTTCAATATAGTGAATATTGAAAAAGATGACAGGAGTTGGTGAGAGTTTTGGTTTTAGATGCAGTTTGGGGATAATATTTGTAAAGCTTTGTAGTATTTTTTCATTGTATATCACATTTTTTTTTCCATCTAGCATTTTAATACTGCATTTTTGATAGTGGGTAACTTTCTAACAATCTCTAGTTTAGCAGTTGGGCTTGGAAAACGAAGAAGAGCCAAATAACAAGTGTTTTTAAAACAAGTAGACTCAAGTAGTTTAGTTCTGTTTTTTTCCTTATGCTGAGACTTGGAGTCAGTGTAATTTCAAATCACCTCTCTGAATATTAGCTGTACATATTTATTAATTCCAGCATTATGTAAACTTTTTCTAAAAGCATAACATACATTACAAAAATATTAGGAAATTATTCCTTTTGGTAAGTAAGGAATATAATCCTTTTTTCCCCTTTTATCCAGCTCTCATATGTTCTACAGTATTTGGCTCTAACAGGAAAATGCAAAGTTCAAGTTCCAAAACAGAGGAATAAAAGAAGATGCAGTCAAACATCCAAAGACAAAATAGACATAAGAAATATTTTCCTATCTTTTAGGATGATCAAAGCTACAGCAACTCCCAATATTAAAAAAGTAATTGGTTTCTTACATACAGAGAACTCTTTTTGCATGTTAGGAGGGGCACTCCCATCAAAAAAGCTATCTTTAACATCAGTAATCTTAAACTCATGCTTTCCATTCTTGCTGAAATAATGTAACAGCTCTAGAAGACTTTTTAGTGCTTTTTAAAGCACATTACAAATGAAGTACAAATGACATTTTTAATGTAAAAAGTCAGCTTTTATTTGTGTGATCCCTTGCTGTATACATGTGGTGCTGTAGCAACCACTCGTTTAAAATGTGCTGGAAAACTTCTGGGCAAGAAAGGTCAGCTCCTGATACCTGTACTGAGTCCCAGAAACATCCTGAAAAGAAGAGGCTTTGGAGATGCCCGTGGCCACTTCTCCAGGCCTGTTGGATTTCACAATCCACTGCTCTGAGTGTGTTTTGTTCTCTCTGTGTTCTGAAGGCTGCTCTGGGTCACCACACTCCACTGTCCTGCAGCTGCTCTTTGTGTCACCAGGACACCAAACCTCCAAGGAACTCAAATTACTGGGTGAGGCAAGATTTTTATCACCAAGCTTGGGGCAAGCAGCCACCAGTAGCTGAGAAAACATGTTTTGGGTTGTTTCAGGGGTTTTCTCTAGTTTTACTTGGCTCTGAGCTGTGAGATGGAAGTGGATCTCCTCGCCTTGAGATAGCAAAGCTGGTCCCTGGGCAAGAGAAAGTGCCAGGAGAGCTGGGGTTCAACGAGTGGTGCAGCTGTGCTTTGTGTGGGGCTGCAGTGTCCTCATTGCAGAGATGTTTGCTGCTTTTATTAGCGTGGCCAGATCCCTGCAGGCCTGCTCCCTGCCTCCCTGGCTGCCAGCTGACACCTGAACCTCTCCCTGCTCCTGCTGGAATAGGCTGAAACAATCGGGTGCAGGGACTTCTAATGCATGGCCCTCTCAAGGGCTGCATGAGGAAGCTCACCTGTAAGGCAAAAATGCAGAGAGAAAAGGACCAATAATCATTAGAAAGTTCTGTAAGGGAGGCAAAGAAGTTTTTCTTACTCCCTTTGGAAGACATGAATGACCACTAGTATCAGATATCCATAAAAAGTGTTTATATACACATTTATTTCTAAAGCTTTATTAATTTACTTTTGCAAAAGTAATTTACTTTTTCATGTGTAGCTAGAATAAATGTTTCTTCTCTTGTGTTTCCACAGTCTCAACATGTTTACTGTTTTACTGT
The DNA here is from genome assembly GCA_013401375.1 of Spizella passerina. Taxonomy (NCBI): domain Eukaryota; kingdom Metazoa; phylum Chordata; class Aves; order Passeriformes; family Passerellidae; genus Spizella; species Spizella passerina. Next base: position 5,958 of record WBNQ01017368.1, read on the forward strand.
TTTGTTTTGGTCCTTTGTCTGCATTAAAAAAAAAAAAAAGCTATGTCAACTTTTACCAAATTCCACTAGTTTAAGTAAAAGATACTAATTTTTCTCCTCTTTCCTATGGTGAACATTTTTTTCTGTGTTGGCACAATTGGTGGACCTTACACAATTTCCAGGAGGATTTGTAGTTGTTTCTTGTAAGATGCATTTCTGCCTTTTTTGACTGAAGCTGTTGATGCCCATCGTTGTCTTATCAGCATCTTCCTTCTTGAGTTTTTCTTAGAAACTTGGGTCATCTGCTACTCTGCTACTTCTTACCCCTTTCCTTTCAATTCTTCCCTTTTTTTTCTTTTTAACTGTTGGACTTGGTTGCTTGTCTGCAGTCTGTGTGTTCCAGCTGAGAAGTTTTTCCACAGCTTCTCTTTGAAGATTATTATTCTGAAGCCCTTCAGAAGGAACCAGATTTGTTCCTAAGAGGAGACCAAGAACTTCTTTCCCTTTAATACCAACTTCTTTTGTGATTTGCAGAATTAGTTGGTATTCAGCCTAATAGGAACAGATTGCTTTCATGAGATTGCTTTTCATAAAGACTGATTTTAATCACTTTTCTCTATGGCTTCTTCCTTTGCACCATGTCAGCTCTGAGCCCAGCAAGAGGAGGCTATGGTGGGAAGTGTTCCCAAGAAATGCTTTGGGAGCTCTTTGTGACAAATGCTGCTTGAGACTAGATGTGTTTTTAAACCGCTGTCACAGAGGTGTCTAAACATTCTCCTCAAGGTTAAAACAAGAGTGGCTGTTAAAGGTTTATTTATGCTACAAGTGGAAAGATTATTAAACATGGAAGGGAATACAACAGAGAAAAAATGTATGCATATTTAGAGTATTATTATGTTCCCAGGTAGTGGGTTGTATGCTGCATATAATCTTTCTTTGCACATGCTTTCTGTGTAGTTAAGTCAGGAAATTTCTTTGCACAGGGGAGGGGGAGACATTTCTTGCCCTTGCATTATAATATGGCTTATTACAATTATTGATTCATTAGGAGGCAGAAGGCTGATCCTTCTGTGAGAGAGAATGGATTTCTATGCACTGATATTTACCTGTAGGAAATACTGCTTCTCTACATCCTTAGAAAGCCGAAAGAAGGGGTAAACACCTTTCCCCTCTATTTTTTTTTAACTGTTCTACAGTAAATGCCATGTCCAATTTATACAGCTTTCTGCAAGCAACCAATGCTATTTTTATGATGGTGTTGCTCACAAGGAAAGAAGAACACCTGTTATATAAAAGCAGAATATTGAAACCACTTTTAAATAAAAAATTTCTATTATGGGAAAAATACTGGGACTTCACAGAGGGTTTTTTTTCTGTTTGTGTATGTGTAAAAATACCTTCCTGCTCATTGTGTGTGTTTACCTCAGTCTGTATATGTTTGAGAGTTGTTACTAGATGTAGCTGGGGCAACTGACCTGAAAACTGAAAAATAATCAAGGCATCTAATCCCACACACTTACCTTGATTGATCTTTTTGTGCTGCAGTTAAGTCAGCTTTTAAAACAAATAAAGGCTAATATTCTTATTTACTCTGTCATTTTTGTTGCAGAGGAAGTTGAATCTGCTCTAGGTGTGTTGTCTTCACAACTCAGTAACCACTTGATATTGACATTCCTGTTGGTCTTCTTGGAAGAGGGACCGATTTTTCCATGTATTTGGGCAAAGTTTTAACTCAAATATTGCTTCTACCAGGTGGTTCTCAATGTGTAGGAAAGTTTTATTCACCCCCTTGCTACAGGAGAGCCTGATTTGCAAATTTTTTGCATTGCATGTCAGACTCAATGAGCTCGACAGGTTTTTTGTGTGTGTGCTGCTGCAGACTTAATGTGCAGGTTCTGTGGGGAGAACAGGAATTTTGGGTTGTTGTTGTTGTTTGTGGTTTTTTGTTTGCTTTGGTTTTTGTTGCTTGTTTGTTTTTGTCCAGGTGAAAATCTTTTTTCCTGAGAGGGAGAAAGGTAATTTTGGATGAGTTTCCTCCTCATTGAGTAATTGAGAGGACTTGATGAACTCTATGTAGAGTTCCTGTGCATGCAGATGTGTTGCCTTACCTTCTGTGAAGTGGCAGCAAACTTCTAAATGTGTATTCTTACAGGAGCTGCTTTTGGTATTGTCTAGAGCTATTTTAAAATGAAATTCCAAAATAAATTGCTTAGATGGGTTGATCCATTTCTAGTTCTAACAAATGGCCAGCATTCTAAAAAATGCAAAATTGATCAATTGCACAAAAATAAAATGACTGGAAATAAGAAATGACTAAGAAGGATTTTTTTTTTTTAAGTGCAGTGGCATTTGAACATGTGATATGCCAACATGCAGTTTGGGCTAATCCTCTCTATCAAATTTTATTTCTGCTTTAGGGAAGGTGGCAGTGGAAGAAGTGCCCTGCCCCTCTGCTTGCCTTGGCCCTCCTGCTGCATTGAAGGGTGGCAGACAGGAATGCTTTGGATGGATCCTCCAGCACTTCTGTCCTGCAGAAGGTGTGGGCTCTCCTAATCCCCACTGTTAAAGACTTTCATTTGCGTGTGCCTGCTGTTTCCAGGTTCAAAAAGAATTAGTCTTGTAAAATAAGAGATTAGGCTGGTGAAGCCCTGGCTGATTGAAATGTGCTGTTTATGTTGATGGTGGCACATACTGATGTGGAGGGCATGTTCTCCCTGGGGCTGGTGGCCAAGGCTGCACTGCTTGTGCCTGCTTTCCAGCTTACCCAAGAGAAAAAGAAATGCTTCCAGTACTGGTTCATTTATCTTTTTAGCTGTGATTGCAGTCATATTGGTATCACAAGATTTAGCTTTTGATATTGGTGGAAAATATGAATAAAGCAATTGTGTTCTTGAGTGCTGCTGCTGGTGCTATGGCAGAGGGTAGGGCTAGCAGTTCACTCTGATATTTTATGTAAAATATGTGCTGGGCACCGCGAACTGGGAGTGGGGCGGGGTCAGGTGCAGGTTCAGCTGCCTGGGGGCAGGGTTGTTGTCTTTGCGATGGAATTTAGCATTGGGGTAACCCACACTGGAACGGGACTCTGGGCTTCTCTGCTGAGGGGCTGCTTCTAAATCAACCTGCAAAACGAGAGTAAAAGGTTTTGAGAATTTGCATTTAAAAAATTGAAATAAAAACATTTCGGTTTGACTAAATGAATGACTAAACATAATGATCAAATTCATTAAGAGAGAGTATGAAATAAACAAACAAAAATACCCAAATCCATAAAAAATAAACAAATTAACCAAACCAGATACCCAGACAAGGGAAACCCACCTGCTTGGATTCCAGAGGTTTCNATTGGTGGAAAATATGAATAAAGCAATTGTGTTCTTGAGTGCTGCTGCTGGTGCTATGGCAGCATTGAGTCACAGCAGTTCACTCTGATATTTTATGTAAAATATGTTTGTGCTCAGTGGATGGCGTCAGTCCTGTTTCCAAGGATGGAGACAATGCTGCAATTGAGACTGGTTTGTATCACACTTAAACCAACTGGTATTTTCAATTTCTGCTATCAGTGCAACATTGGTGGTGTCTGATTAAAAATATCTCAGCTGTTGCACAGACCTTAACCAGCACTGTAACATTTTTTTGGGTGCTTAGTAACTAAGTTCTACAAGGGCAGAATTGGATCATTGTATCCTTTGCTTCCCACTAAAGCTTGGAGCCAACCTTTGGCCTTTCAGCCTGGACTGAGGTTTCATGTGCGGCAAAGGCTGTGTTGGCTCAGCTGAATGCTCCTGGTGAAGGATGGGCCAACATCCCTGGGCTCTGGAATACATTTTTTAGTCAAGAATGGTAATGATTTCTTTTGCAATTTCATGAAATTGCATCTCTGGTTGCTGCCCCAGAGCTGGGTGTTGGTTTCTTTGGTGAGATGCCATCAGCTGTTCCTGCATCTCCTGGTGCTGTGTGGGGCAGTGTGTGTGCCTGTGCAGTTTGTGTCCAGAATTGCCTCTGTCATTGAGGAAACCATTTATAGGGCACAAGTTACCTGGAACAGCTCAGTGCTTTCTGCTTTGCTCTGCTCTCTCCCTTCTGTGGGTCACAGAGCTGGTTTTGAGGTGGCCAGAGGGTTGGGACTCCCTGGGCTTGTATTTCTGGACACTTTGCACTCTCTGTGGACATGTTTTCCTTTATACACTGCATGAAACCTCAATTGCCAGTGCTTTGTTATTAATTGTCCAGCTGGAGTGAGGGAATTCCTCAGGGTGAACAGATCATGGGGTATGAAAGTACTTGCATCAGTACAGCTTGTTCAGCTACCTATCCAAAATAAACAATAACGTAGAGGTGCTGCTACTACTGGTAATGAACTTTCATCTGTGCTGAAAGAGAGGGCAACTATTTCAGCTTTGTACTTGCTGAATAACTTGAGAAGTTGGTGGCACCTCATATGAAAAGAACAATTGTTTTACCTGGAAAAAATGACAGTTAGTATCCTTACAGTGTTTCCGAAGTGATGCATGATGTAAACAAAACATTTCATAAGTGCCACTGCTCCAATTGTGCATTTGCTGGAAGTTACTGAGAGTTTAGAAAGCCTCCCTTGATGCCCAGCTGCACTGTGAGAAGGATATGAGATTTTTGGAGCTGGTTTTTGCCCACGGAGGCCTGAAAGAAGTTGGAAAACAAGTTTTCTTGGGTTACAGTTTAACTCTGTTATTAGGCGGCTGCCTCTGGCTGCTGGGAATTTACTACACCAGGAGCAGCAGGGTGATTGCAGTGCTGGGGGAAGGAGCTGTGCATTTCACAGACAAATTAAGAGAGCACTCTGGCAGTTTTTCCTGAGCTCCCCTGCAGTTATTAACCAGTTCCTTTGCCACAATTCCCCCCCAACTCAGCCATGTGGAAATGTCACTGTACAGTTAATTATTAATGGTGCTCAGGCCTGGAACAGCCTGTGCTGCTCCAGGTTGTCACAGTGTGCCAAGTGGGTCATGCTGCTGAGTTTGCCTAGCCCCAGAAGGCTGCAGATGTAATTTTGAGAAGTAGAGAGCATTGTTACACCTAGGTGAACATTAGCAAGGTGTTAACCAGAGGGGCCTCGTTTTGCTGAGGTGCATCTGCCTGGTTCCCTGCTCAGTTTCTGTACAGAGAAACTTGGTGGTGGGGGGACAAACTGAAGTGCCTCCTGTCCACTGACATTACTTTGTGAAAATACGCTTGTTAATTTATTTAAAGGAATAAACAACGAATTTAATTAGTTGAAATATATTTGCTTTGTTACTTTTTTCATACTTTTTTCAGAAGCCCAGAATTCACAGCCTTAACTCTGGTCAGAAGTCTCATGTTTTGTATAGCTTTATGTTTAACTAGTCAAATTTTCCCAGCTCTCTCTGCTTCAAACCAAGAGGACTGGTTTCTTTGAAGGAAGCCTTTCTAGAGGTGCTAACAGAACCCAAAACTCCTTTCTTGTGCATATTCCCTGCACTATTCCCTAGCAGTGAGGTGGGATGTTGGAGAATACAAGCTGCAGAACTCCAGAGCCAAATTCAGCTTGTGTGTACCACTGCCTGTGCTGAAGTGGTTACACTTGCTTTGCACTCAATGAAGGAGAAGAGGACTTCAAAAATAAATGTGGAGCAATGGACGACATGGACTAAAACTGAAAGTCAAGTGGGGAGTTACTCCAGGGCTGCCTGTGGTACTGTCACCTGGAAATTGCACTTTTCAGACCTTCTGATGCTTTGCTTTGCATCCTGGGGGGGTCTTGTAGTGCACGATTTGGTTTTTATTTTAAATTAAGCTTAACTGGGAGATGTGCACCAGCTCCTTATGTGTGTTCAGGCTCGAGTAACCTCCCTGAAATGAGCACAGATGATTTTTTTCTTTCTTTCAGCACTGTTTGGCTCTACAGATCCCTCTCTTTTTCTGCATCTGGGCTGCTTAATGTAGGTGCAGTCTGACCAGCTTCAGTTTGTATGAGGAAGCAGGAACAGTCTCATTAACAAGGATGCAGAAGGATGTATGAACTCAGTGAAATGTTTTGTGGCAGGGAAAAAGAAAGATCCACTCTCTGCTAGGTGAAAATGTGCTGCTGTGTATTTTTTTTCTTTTGCTGGGAGTCCTGGTTTAAAAAAAAAAAGGCAACAAAAAACCTGCAACACAGTAAGTCTATTCTTTCAGGTGTAGCTATCCATAGGATTGTATTGTAATCCAAATTTTGGATTACAAAACAGTTAAAAAAAAACAGTTTAAAAAAAAGCTTCTGAACCCCACAAACAAATCAACCCAGTAAGAAAAACAGAACCAAAAAACCAAACCATCCTCAACCACAAAAAATCCACAACCCCAAACCAACAAAAACCCCTTAAAACACAGCAGTGCTGTTACAGTAGAGGATGTTGTGGTATTTTCCCTTTCTCTTCAAGGTTTGTTGTGCAGCTTTGCTGTCTGTGGGGGTTTGTTTTCATCTGTTTGGGGGGAAATCAGTTCTGTTTATCAACTTAGCTTCTCAAAGGCCTCCAGCAGCTGCTTGTATTGGATAGCTCCATGCTGTTCTGATGGGTTTCATTGCATATAGGTTGGGTAGAGTGTGCTTCTGTCTGAAATGCCTTCTGAACACTGTGAGTGTGTGGCAGAGGTCTTTAAGCAGTGTCAGGTGTAGGATGCTAAGGGTTTTATGTGCCTTTTTCACAGGATTCACTGGTTATGTGAAGATGCTGTAGCTTCTCCAAATGACATTGGCATCTAGAAGTGTGTGTTTAGAAAAAGATAAGCAAAATTATGGGAGTTGTGAAGAAGTGTTTAGGGGAAGGTAAAAAATAAGATGATTGTACAAGTCTGTTTTTCTATTTGTGTGGAGTAAAATTTTATTTTATTAGTTCAGTCTTTGATGATTGTATCAAAGGCTGTTCCAGTTCAGTCTGTAATGATTGTATCAAAGGCTGTTCCAGGGTATGTTATCTGTTCCATTTAATGGTCAATTTTTTTTTTAGTCTTTTTTTTTTAATTGCTAAAAATGTTCTTGTAATGACTCGGTAAACACTTCTTATCTGTGAACAGAGCTGTTAGTGTGGTTGGAGTTCAGGGTTGTGGAGTTAGTCCTGTAAGAAACACACTAATCCCAAAAGATGATAGTCTAGCTTTTCTTATCCAACTGAAATTAGTATTGAAGAGAAAGCTGGGATTGTGTTCCTCCAGACCTTCTGGACTGGTTTGAGCAGCATGAGCTCTAGAAAATTCACACATTTTAAAATGCCAGTGGTCCTCACAGGCTCAGGTGGGGATTTCAGTGAACCTCTGGTCCCTCTGGTTCTCCTCATGCTGGACTGTCCTGTCTTCCAAAACCATGCTTAATTTCAGTGTAGCTTTTTCAAAGTACTTATCATCATCACCAGGTGCCCTCAGCTTTGGTGACCTGCTTACACAGGAAAACACCTTCTCCAGAAGTTCAGTGGAGCAGGATTTTTGCTGTTAGGTAGATCCAGGGCAGACTGACCTGCTGGGGCTGCTGCAGCTTGGCCAGGTTGTCACCTGTGGGCCAGGTGTCCTCAGTCCCTCCTGCCTGGAGGTGCATGGGACCTGTTCCTGCCCAGCATTTGGGTTTGTCTGTCAGGAAAGTGATTCTGGTCATCTGAGCCCCCCTGTCAGCAAATTGGGATAACACACTAGTGTGTCCTTGAGAAGTTTCTTTGCTTTGAAGTGTAAATGTTTTTTGAGTTTGAATATCTTGTTTCAAGCACATGTGTGTCAAAAAATAAGGGGATTGTGATGAACAAGCAGGCAGAGTATTTTGTAGTGGGAACCTCTGAAAGGTTTTAAGAAGGAAACCCCCAAGGGTTGTTTTGATATTTTAGTGTCTTTGTGATATTTGAGTCTTCTCAGAACTGGAGGAGTAGTAATGTGCTGATAGAAGGTTTGGCTTGGCCTGAGCTGTGCTGGTGCCACTGGAAGCTCCAGAGGGACTTGCATGTATTTCTTGCATGTGTTTCTGGGGCAGGCAGTGAGGTCTGAATTTTGGATATCTAAATAATACGATCAGGGTAAATGATTTATTTAAATATAATTATGATAGAAAAGGCAGTAAGATCTCCTAGTCAACAGTAATGCTTATGCACCTTGTAATGGGGCACGTTATTTCAGAGAAAAGTCAAGAGCTTGAGGAATTTTTTCCTGTGTTTTGAGGTTAATAGTTAGTGTTAAATCCTTGGTGTTGAGCAGGAGGGCAGTGGCAGTCCCATCATGTTTGGTGGCAGAAGAGCCCAGCTGTTTCCTGGCTGTCTCCAGCTTTCTGCATCGTCTGGCTCTGAGAAAACAGCTTTGGGAAGGAGAAGGCTTTGAAGTTTTCTTCTGCAGCTGGGATAAAACCCATTAGAGGATTCTAAACTGAGGTGTTGGTATGATTATTTTAATTGCTCTTAAGATATCTAAATGTTCATTTGCATAAATCAAATCACAGCTTCAGAATAATTATGCTGTGCTTTTGGTTAGTTTTCATTTGATCAGAGTCACTGCAACGTCTAGCTCAAGTTTTATGTGACTCATCTGCAATGTAAATACCTATTACCAGAATTTTCATGTACTTGGTACGATTAAGTGATCTAATTAAGGTATTATTGTATTGAATTTGTCTCTGGGAGCTGATCAGACTGGTATAAACCATAACTTCCCTGACACCTTGTAGTTCCATTGGGGTCCATCCAGAGCCTTTTTCTTAGTATTTAGCTTAACTACATGACAGTTTAAGGCTGGTGTTTGCCAGGTCTGGAAGGGGACACTGGGTCAGTGCATAGAGGACACCTGGAAGGTAAATTCAGTGCCCCTAGCCCCATGACTCTGTCACTGATGCAGGAATTTCTGCAGCGGGGTGGAGCAGAGCTCAAGGAAAGCACCTGCCTTTGGTGAATGGATTAGGTTACTGTACATGTAACTTACTGGAACCTTGTCGTTGTTTATGTGTACATACCCATGCCCCCTGAGCTATTTTGGGCCCCATCACATGGCTTGGTCACTTTCATTTTCATCCCAGTGAAATTCTTTGGTCTGTGGCCATTGTGACATTTGTCTGTTCTCAGAAGGCTGCTGGTGTTTACAGTGAATAGGATTCCTTGTGGAACAGGTAGCATTGACTCACAATTATCAACTCCTGAATTATTTTTTGTCGTCGTCATTAGACATCTGAATTGGTTTTTCAGTTGTGTTACTGAGCACTGTGCTACTTTTGTGTGTAGAAGTGGTGGGAGGTTTTAAATGAAAGTTGAATTTACCAGCACAAAGGTAGGACCCCTGTTTGAAAAATGCCATGTAGCGCTGTGCTGCAGCCTGTCTTAGTCCTGTGCAACCAGCTCAAGCACTTAACTGCAGTAACCTGCTGCTGCTAAAGTCCTCCTGTGGGCACTGGCAAAGCGTGAGGGCCTTGTTCTGCCAGAAGAAACTAAATATAAAACAACTTTAGACCAGCTCATTTGGAGAACATAATTGTGTCCTGATTTTTCTTTTAGAAGTAGCAGCTGCTGGAAAGCTTGGGAATGCGCACAATTTTCACTTGTTTTTTTCTTTTCCTCTCTGCCTGCAGGTATGGCCTCACAAGTCTTGGTCTATCCACCATATGTTTATCAAACCCAGTCAAGTGCCTTTTGTAGTGTGAAGAAACTCAAACTAGAACCAAGCAGTTGCGTGTACCACGAAAGAACCTACCCGCAAATCTATGTGAATGGTAAAAACTTTGGAATTTCTCCCCACAGGGTTAGTACTTTCTTTCAGACTAAAATCCCATTTGATAGACCTCGAGGACAGAGCTTTTGGTTGCAGTCAAATGCCGTTGCTTTAAAAAATACCGCAGGTGCTACAAAAGCGTTGGCAGCGTGGGCGCAGCAACCTCAGCCGGAGGCGGCCGGGACGCAGGGAAGCCGCGGGGATCTCCTGGAGGGAGCCCAGCGATGCGGATTGAAGCGTAAGAGCGAGGAGCTGGAGAACCAGAGCAGCACGATGCAGATCGTTGACGAGCTGTCCATCCTGCCTGCCATGCTGCAGAGCGGCGTGGCCAACCCCGTGACGGTGGTGGCCACGGCCGCCGCCTCCAAGCAGGGCGGCACCGGCGGCGACGGGGATTACCAGCTGGTGCAGCACGAGGTGCTGTGCTCTGTGAAAAACACCTACGAGGTTCTCGACTTCCTGGGACGAGGGACCTTTGGACAAGTGGTCAAGTGCTGGAAGAGGGGGACGAACGAGATCGTGGCAATCAAAATTTTGAAGAATCATCCTTCATACGTGCGCCAAGGGCAGATAGAAGTGAGCATCTTAGCGAGGCTGAGCACTGAGAATGCTGATGAGTTTAACTTTGTGAGAGCCTACGAATGCTTTCAGCATCGTAACCACACCTGTCTGGTTTTTGAGATGTTGGAACAGAACTTGTACGACTTCCTGAAACAAAACAAATTCAGCCCTTTGCAACTGAAAGTAATAAGGCCTATTCTGCAACAGGTGGCCACTGCACTGAAAAAACTCAAAAGTCTGGGTTTAATCCATGCTGACCTCAAACCAGAGAACATTATGTTGGTGGATCCTGTTCGGCAGCCTTACCGGGTCAAAGTCATAGACTTTGGGTCTGCCAGCCATGTATCAAAGACTATTTGTTCAACTTATTTACAATCTCGGTATTACAGGTAGGTGTCTTCTGCTTTGATTTCTTTACCTGTTATGGAACAAGGTTTTAGCATTTCTTAAAGTCAGTGGCTTAAATAATTGCTCCTCCAGGTAACTAGTAATGGTTTGGAAAAGATAAAACCATCTAGGAATGTGAGAGTTCTGTAGTTGGTTGCCATTTTGAATGTCAATACTTGCTTTGAATGTTTTTATAGTCTTGTCTTTTTCCTGGAAGTATGTTTTGTGTTGTTCTCTGAAGCCATCACTTACTGCTATTTTGAGACCTCTGAGACTGTTCAAAAGGAAAAGAAAAAAAATGATCTTTCACTTGCTTGTTTAGGATGTCTTTCCAGCCTTCCTAACATGATGGATTTTTTTTCCTGTAAGCAGCTGGACAGTGTCCTAGAAGTGCCATGTTTCTATGTCCTGTTGCCAAAGATTATGTAAATGCCTCTGTTTTTCTCCAGCACTTGTAAATATTTTCCCTAGTTCTTAGAAACTCCATTCTGTCTGAGTGCCTTCAGCAGCTGTGGAGTTCAGTAAACTTCTGGAGTTAGGGAGTGATAGGATGCTTAAATGTTTAGGGTGATACCAGAAGGGTGTTCAAAGGGATTTTGGTATATGGTTGCATTTTACTTTTGCTTGAAAATGGGTGTATGTTTTCAATACTTTGTTTGGTTATTTTTTTAAAGCTTTCTTTGAATAGTTACCCAATCTGCCTGGCATTTAAAAATTACCAATATTTAGTCCTTTTGTTTTCCTTATGAGCTAAACTTGTCTTGATTGAAGATCTTTCAGTTCTGCCTTGCATCACTGGCAGTAGTATGTGCTATGTATTGCCCAACTGCTGATTGAGTAAGAAGCTAGCAAACTAGGACAATGAGTACTTGGAAGAAAATTTTAAATATTTTACAGCTATTCATGCTGGAAATGAAAACTTGTGCACTGCAATTCTAGGCTTGATGAAATTAGTGATTGGAGTTCATGCCAGAGGAATCTATTTTTTGACTGTAGCTTGTAAACAAGAACGCTTCATGTACAGTGCTCACATAAAATATTCTAATTCATCACCTGCACTCTCTATTACTTAATTGCAAACTGCAGCAGAGGATTTAAAAACTTCATGAAGTTCATCAACAGAAAACTAAATTGGGAAATGTTATGGATTGATGCATGTTCACATTATACAAAAATATATATGAGAGGGAATAAAAAGTTAAGTAAGTTGGGAGTTCATTTTGGTGTAAAAGCTGTGATAAATTTTTGTGTAAAATCAAAAGATACTCTGGTTTTGGGCCTCTCAGGACAAATCAGGCCAGGTTTGCAAGGATGGCAGAAGTTCTAAGAGGCTCTGGACAAGTACAAAGGTGTTAGCTGGAGCTGATCTGTGCAGAATCAGAATCCAGCAGATACTCAAGGTCTGAGAATGTTTCCCTACCTATTTTGGCTTTTTTATTTATTGAAGCAATTACAGATTATTGTGAGCTATTGCCATTTTTCACTCCTTTCTCCCCAAGAGCAGAGAGGAGACTCTGGACAGCCAGGCTGGGTGGTCCTATTGGAGAACTTCAGCCTCAACTAACTCCTTTCAGCATTTTTTTTGGTTCAGATGCCTCAATAGGCAAGATATTGTTGTTTTTTAGTTGCCTACATAAAAATGCAGTAGCTGTAGTTGTGTTTTACTTGGCTTGATGTTGCTTTGCAGCTCTCAGTAGAATTCTGGCACACTTAAAGGTTTGGGCACGTCCATTGCTGGCAGGATCAATGTGCAACTCCTTGGCATTTTGGATGCTTGCATTACACTCAAATGTGACTTAGTGGAGTTCCCTGTGGGTATTTATTCAAATATATTATTCCCAAGAATAAGATAAGGTTTGTGTGTGCATATGCTTGTCTTGCCTCAATTGCTGTTGAATGATATGGACTCATGATGTGTGCACCTAAAATTTCCTAATTATTAAGTTATGCTTAAGTGCTTTGTAAATATTTAGGTTTCAGTAGATCATATTCTTTGTTTTGTATAGTTTTATAATTCTTCTATAAAGTAGCATATAAGTCAGAAATGTTTGAAAATAAAAAGAAGAAAAATGGTTAGGGTCCATTTACTTGATTTTTTTTTTTAATATCTAAGTATTGGTTGAGATAATTTTGAAAAAACAAACCACCAAACAACTATACTTCAAAATTACTTTCAACAGAAGTTTTTACTTCTGAACAGTTTTTCAACATGCTGGATTTCATCATGGATGTGTAGTTCTCTACCAGTTGTGTGATTCAAACCAACTTTGTGTAGACTGGCAGTTCCTCAAAATTTCTTTTTGCTCCATTGGAAGCATCAGACTAGTGCAAATAATAGCAGAAAATAGGGATTTGATTCAAAAGCTTTTAAAATAAATGAAACTGGGGAAATTTGAATTGAAAAGTCTTACAGAAGAATTTGAAGGGCCTTCAGAGAATATCTTGTTTTGAGATGTTGTTTGTTTTAAGAGAGATTGTGCTTTTGGTCAGTCAAATAAGGAGCAGTTATATATAAAATATAACTGTACTTAAATGTTTTTCGTATTAGAAGAGCCTGGGAGTGATAGTGCAGGTTTGACCTGTTTGACTGTGACATGTCAAAACAAGTTTTACAAAACTGAGTAAAGAGAAAAGGTTGTTTGTTGGTGGTGCTTTTTGGTTTTATTTTGTTTTTTCTCCCCTGTTCTGATCATTACTTCTGTTTTTTTCTTCCTGGTATCAGAGTGAACTAATGATCATGAGAATGGAGAATGCCCCAATGTCCAGGGTTACATAAATAATCTAATTTTGTTTATATACAGCCTATATAAATAAAATAGGCTGTTTATTTTGAATTCTAGTGTCACTATTTTGCATCTGTAAGAGGAAGTGAGTAATGAGTTGGAAAAATGAGTAATAAGAGGATTAGGACTTAAAGAGGGGAACATTAAGTAGCCAGGTGAATGGATAATGGGCTGGCTTACCTTGCCTATAGCAGCAGGAGAGGTGACCTAATGGTGACTGTTGGAAATATTAGGGTACTTTTGTATGAGGAGAGGTCCTAAACACGTGAGACTAACTGGATTTTAAAAGGGTATAAGCAAGCAGAACAATGGACACAGACTGTATGGAGTGATAATGACTTGATGTTTTCCTGTTTCTGTTTCAGCTTTGACAAGCAAAGAGAAAATAAGAAAATGGTTAAAAGAAGTATGAAAAATAGATTTGACATTTTGTTACCTTTTGGAGGCTCCTGTTTGTTGTATTGCTAGAAATTGCTGAGTATGGATATGAATAAATACTAGCTACGATTTGCTGTCTAAAGTCAGAGATGATTTTTTATTTATTTTAAAGATCAGATGTTATTCTCAATGCTCTTTCCCTGAAAGGCACTGTCTGTGCTTACATGCTCTTTTTATGCTGGTCTGGATTTTAATAGCTGTGGACTAGAGAGATCTGGTATTTGAAGCCCTTTTCTGCTTCTGGCCTCACACATTAAGACTGCTGACCTTTTATGAGTGATCTAAGGAGGTAAATAACTAAGCAGTGTGTACATTTTCAAAAGAAAATACCCTTACATACAGCGTAGGTGATGAAGCTTTTGTCATTTATGGAAATGGTATGAGCAGTGTGTTGCTGTCCTTTTGGTCAACTGTGCCCCAAATCATGAGAAGGGGAGTGTTGCATCCCAAATGGAAAGCAGTGCAGGCTGTGGAGGAGGAGAATCAAAGCATCTGTTTCTAAGTCTGGTCTCTTGTGCTCATCTGGCAAGGCAGAAAGTTCTCCCAGGGCATGGTGTTTCTCTCTGGAAGTCGTTTTTCCTTGTTTTGGCTCTTTCTTGAGGTGAGATGCATTTGGGAAAGCAGGTATGAGAAGAGAGGCTTCAGAATGGCTGCAATTAGCAGTAGCCTCCAAGAGGAGTGGAGTGAAATGGTCAAGGTGGTGCTGCCCATCTGCTTCAGGGAGCCAGGTTACTTTCCTTCTTTCCTTTCTGTTGCCATGGGAAGCAGTGGCCCTCTCAGTGTATGGCACTCAGGGTAACTTTTCAGGGAATTACTGCTCAGTTTTTTTTCCAAGGGGAATCACCTTCGTATTGATTTAATTTGGGTTGCCTTCCTAAGGGGATTTGAAAATTGAGTCTTCAGTAAACCTTACCAAACTCATCATTCATCAAATCCCTGTAACACTGTGGATCTGACAGCAGCCGTTGAGTGTGCTACTTCATTGCAGGATCCTGCAGCACAGCCCCCAAAAGGAGTTCAACAGTGGCTCATCACCAGCCCCTGTGGCTGCCTCCATGGTTATTTCACCTCCTGTCTCCAAGGAAAACATCATCACCTTTGTGCTGTGTCAGATTATATTGCTGGTAGAGTGCAGCTGGAAGCTTGACTGAAAATGTGTTTTGAGGATAAATGATTCCTTGTGCAGGCTGACCTCGAACAGAGGCTGGATAGAGTTAAAGAATAAAGCAGGGATTTATTCAAAGCATCTCCTCCATGGATCCACCTTGGGCAGCACCAGAGCCCAGCNTCTTCCCTGAATATGAAGCCCAGACCCACCCACTAAAGCAGCACAGAATGTGAAAATATAAAAGCTGAAACCTGAGGCATCATAAGCCCTTGGTTTCCTATCCAAAGGATGTTCCTTTAGGCATCCAGGGATCTGCAGGCAAACTGTTGTTTAGCATAGCCAGATTCATTGGGAATCCAAAGCAAGTGGGAAGCATTGTAAATGATGTCCAGATTAAACTGGGCAGCAGCTGGACCCCATGGGCTGCTGGGCAGCTGCAGTGGTGTGGCAGAATGGAAGGTGTCTGGTTAGTAAGATGCTCGTAGCTCAGAAATGTTCTTCTGTTCTGCTGGTGACAGCAGTAAAATCTGACCCTGGGTATTCAGCAGTGCACTCATAAGGAAAAGCAAGTGATGTGAGTAGGTGCACTCAGTGCAGTCACCCCATTCCAGAGCTGGGCAGTGATATTCTCCCTCCAGCCTTCCAACTAAGGGTAGTGCCTAATCAACAGACTCGTTCCAGACAAAATGCCAAATGTCAATAGTGTTGCAGTGGAGCTCAGAGAGATGGAAAAATCGCTGTTGGATGTGTTCCTGGAGGCTGAGAGGAGGCTTTTCCCCTCTCCTTCTCTTACCCTCCTCTCCCATGAAGATCAGAGAGGACAGAAGAAAAGTGATAATGATTGTGTTCTGTGGTCACAACAGTTTTCACTTGCCCGGTCAGTTCTGCTGCAGCTCAAAGAGCAATTTGGTCTGATATGGGCCCTTCTGTTTTAAAGGGTTTTGGAAGGAGAATAAAGTAGTTGAGCTGTGTGGTTTAATTACTACCCCTGAGCTGGGCTCAGCAAGGGCTCTGTGCGTGCTCTGAGGCCGTTGCAGCAGGACAGCTTTTTATTTATGACTTTTGCAGCTTCATGCTAAGTTTCAGAATAAACCACCCTCAGCTTATGCTGGTTTTTTCTCCCCTCAACTTTATGCAATATACTTGACTTCTTGTTCTCCTTTCTTACATGCATTCCTTCAAAATTAGAAGCAATATTCTCATGGCCATAAATTCCCAGAGAGGCTTGTTTTCTCCCTGGCCTTTGTAACTTGGTCCTTGTCACTCCAGGGACTCCTGGGAACACAGAGTGACAGTGCCTCTCCCTGGAGTGGGATTTGGAAATTGAATGTTTTCCCTCTGTAGGTTGGGCTTGTCAGCAGGATGGGTTGTTATGGCTCAGTGACACAACCATTGCATCCCAGCAGACGATTATCTTCCCCTAATGTTGGATCAGCATACAACTTCTGTATGTTTCAAATAGCAGTTAAAAACCTATATACAAATACACATATCTCTTAATACAGCTTTTCTTTAAAGCAGTGAGCAAGGGGAGAAGCTGTGCAAAACTGACATCTCGGGAAGCAACTGCCTTTTCAAGTTCACCCATTGCTGTTGCATACTTGAAGCTTCTAAATGGGCTTTATCTAGAGTGGGGTGTCTCAGGCTTTTTTCTCCTTTCACAATGCCTAAAATTCTTGCTCAGTGTTTATTAAATTTTGGGGTTGATAAGTTTAAATGAGAAGCAAAGCTCTGTTCAACAATTGGTTTTTCTGTCAGTTTGGGAAGCGCGGTGCGAAAACAAGCTAAAAATGCCTCTGTAAACAACTTCCACTTCAACATGCTAGCAGATGTTATTCTATCACTTTGAACTGTGCATCACTGAAGTGCATTGGGATATCTTAAAATAGTCAGGGGTGGTGGCCAGGAACGGTAGACTTCTATAGATGGTGAGGCTGTTTCGCTGCTGCAGTGAAATAAGCCAGAAGTACATGCTGCTGAGGTCGTTGGCTTGCTCAAGGTCAGCCTGTTCAAAGTCAGCTGCTCTGCTGTGAGCATGCTTGCAGTCAGGGGTATATATAAGAGAGTCCTGATAATGTAAGGAATTGCTGTTACAAGTGAATTGGGACACTTCACAATTTTTTTTCCCCCCTCTTTAAAGTCGCAGAGCAGTGGCTGCTGGTTAATTTCCTTATCGGAGCAAACGGAACTTAATGTCCAGATAAGCCTTTGTGGCTTGTGTCTGTGAACAAATTGTTTTATTGATTTGGCAAGACTTTGTTTGTACTTTTTGCATACTGTTCATTAATTGTTTTATTGAATTCCCGTTTTAAACTTCATGATTAATAGGGCCGAACAAAAACCATTGCGAGTATCATCCAGGAGTGGCAATCTTAACTCATCATAACTTCATGTTTATGTAGCTGTTTGATAACAAATGTATTTTCAATTCTCTCATTTTTTGATAACAAATGTGTTTTCAATTCTCTCATTATTTTCTAGTCAACATAACGTGGTCTCTAATACCTTATTATTCTCTGTTCGTAGAAGCAGAAAATGAGAGTAGATTTTTTGGTAATGGTGTGGTTTTTTTCTTTCATGTTTGGGATTTTTTTTTTTTTGTAATTCTGTAGAAAAGAGTGTCAGGGTTACTGTTATTTTGCAAGTGTGGTTTTTTTTTTAATCTTCTCTGAAGATCCATAGGAAAATCATGAAGATGGGAGTGGATGAAATGCCATCCAGCCTTCATGTTGGGTTTTTTCCTGAGCTAGAGATTTTTCTGAGTAACATAACCTGGGATAACACATGGAGCATTTGAAGGTACCATGTACCTGCTGGAGATTCTAGTAATGTCAGCCTAGATTTCAAGTTAATCATGATGGCTGGAGCAGCAGTGTGAATCAGAGTTAAGATAAGGGTTCTCTTAGTCTTTAGGTTGCTTCAGTTTAACAGAAGGGAAATTCTTTCATGATTTTCAAGGCAAAAGAGCTCTTGGTTCTTGCTATATTTAATTTTTGCTGAGCTTGAATGATAGACCTGTTTGCCACAGCTAAAGTTTTGGGAAGCAGCTTTTATTTTTCACACATGAAAATAGATCTACTGAAATGTGATCCTTTTTTTTTTTTCACTGCACTGATATTTAAGTCCCAAAGATCTGTTCCTCATATGTGAGCGTGGCTATATCAGATATCTCACTGGCAGAAAATATCAGTGGTAGCTGCAGTGCTACCATTTGTAAATGCTAATATTTGTAAATATTGTGACAAATGGCTCCCACTGTGGGACTCCTGTGAGAATATGGCTTTGCTGGTGTAGGAGCAGGTAGTACTAGATGTGAATCAAGGTGGTGGAAAGCCAAGCCTCTGCTCCTTCCACCTGGCATCCTTGGCTATAGGGGAGAGCTGTTCTGTGGGTGGAGGCTCCTTCTGCATCCATGGCTTCCTCCAGGAGGGAAGAGGATGCTGCAGATGTGTTGGAAGTCTGTTAACTGGAAAATCAAGCAGCTTGAGCAAGTGCAGATGGATGTGTGAGCATGTTTTACACTCATGTGGAGTCAGACCAAAACCAGCAATAAAAATACCAGGGAATTAAAAACCAAAACACTGACAAGAGAAGAGACCTTTTGTGAATTCAGGCACTGATTGGAAAGTGGTCTAGAATAAAAATAACTATTAAGTAGAATTCAAGTTTGTATGAATATAAATGGCTTGAAATGTCTGGACTGTTAAATTTTACACTGTATATTTGAAAATTCTTGGTCCTACAGTGCTAGCTAATGTTTTCAAGTTTTTTTTTTCTTTTTATTTGGCTGTTGAAACAGCTTCTAACAAGTGAAATGGGATTAGAGGGCTGGGAGAAACAAGCCAAAAGCATTTCACAGATAAGATTTTCAAGCAGTTGCATTTTGAGACCATGATGTTACCTTAAGAACATTTCCCCCCTTTGTAAATACCAAGGATGTTTCAGTTGTCCCAGGACAGCACAGCAATCTCTCACAAAATATCATCTCTTTGTGATTGATTACCTTTTTTCAGAATTGCACTGTTGAATTTTCATTAGTATTTGAATGCTTTCTTGGATGCTTTTGAGGATGGTAGGGTCTTACCCTTGTAGTGAATCTTTAGGTATTCAAAATGTTAAAAGCACACAATGAAATCTTTCACAAGAGTACACTTTGTTTCAAGTGCAGTGCACAAAACCTTTTAAATGTTGAAGATTCAAAATTAGTGTGAATTTAAAATGTATTTTAATTGCCCCAAATTGATTCCAGGAATTTAAGTGAAACAGATTTTACCGTTATTTTTGTTACTTTCTCTCAATAAAACTTAATTCCCTAATAACTTTCAAACATGTGCAAGTCACGGCTTCTTTGAAAAACTGCAGGCACCACCTCACTTACGTACAAGGCTTTTGTATAAATATAACACTATATGGAGCATTTAAACTGCATATTACTGTTGTTTTATCAACTGAAAAACTGTTGGGGTGTGCTGTAGGTCATAGATCAGTACTGGCACTTGATACTTGCCAAAAAGATATGCTGCCAAAAGCCAGCATATTTACACTACTAGTGTTTGGATGTTGTTCTTTGTGCCTTTTTTTTGAACCCCAGTTAATGTTTAAATTTTTGAGCTCCTGATTTCCTCACTCTTTCACTGCTTGCTATCCAACCATGATCTAGTTGTGTTTTAAAATATAAATTATGCTTTATGTCTACACATATTTTGTTGAAATNAGTGTCAGGGTTACTGTTATTTTGCAAGTGTGGTTTTTTTTTTAATCTTCTCTGAAGATCCATAGGAAAATCATGAAGATGGGAGTGGATGAAATGCCATCCAGCCTTCATGTTGGGTTTTTTCCTGAGCTAGAGATTTTTCTGAGTAACATAACCTGGGATAACACATGGAGCATTTGAAGGTACCATGTACCTGCTGGAGATTCTAGTAATGTCAGCCTAGATTTCAAGTTAATCATGATGGCTGGAGCAGCAGTGTGAATCAGAGTTAAGATAAGGGTTCTCTTAGTCTTTAGGTTGCTTCAGTTTAACAGAAGGGAAATTCTTTCATGATTTTCAAGGCAAAAGAGCTCTTGGTTCTTGCTATATTTAATTTTTGCTGAGCTTGAATGATAGACCTGTTTGCCACAGCTAAAGTTTTGGGAAGCAGCTTTTATTTTTCACACATGAAAATAGATCTACTGAAATGTGATCCTTTTTTTTTTTTCACTGCACTGATATTTAAGTCCCAAAGATCTGTTCCTCATATGTGAGCGTGGCTATATCAGATATCTCACTGGCAGAAAATATCAGTGGTAGCTGCAGTGCTACCATTTGTAAATGCTAATATTTGTAAATATTGTGACAAATGGCTCCCACTGTGGGACTCCTGTGAGAATATGGCTTTGCTGGTGTAGGAGCAGGTAGTACTAGATGTGAATCAAGGTGGTGGAAAGCCAAGCCTCTGCTCCTTCCACCTGGCATCCTTGGCTATAGGGGAGAGCTGTTCTGTGGGTGGAGGCTCCTTCTGCATCCATGGCTTCCTCCAGGAGGGAAGAGGATGCTGCAGATGTGTTGGAAGTCTGTTAACTGGAAAATCAAGCAGCTTGAGCAAGTGCAGATGGATGTGTGAGCATGTTTTACACTCACGTGGAGTCAGACCAAAACCAGCAATAAAAATACCAGGGAATTAAAAACCAAAACACTGACAAGAGAAGAGACCTTTTGTGAATTCAGGCACTGATTGGAAAGTGGTCTAGGATAAAAATAACTATTAAGTAGAATTCAA